>CM028342.1:532851-582851 GCA_016618105.1 Dendrobium huoshanense | reverse complement strand
CTAAACTTCAAAGTGACGAGCCTGAATTGACTATTTATGAAAAGCTTAATAGGGCTGTTAAATCCTTAGCCTTAACCCCACTGTCCGCTGACAGAGTCTCAGGGTTAGTAACTAAGGATGCCCCTAACTTAGATGGAAAAGTAAAGAAAGTCCAGAGGTTCTTCCCTGGCACTTCCTCTTCAAGGAATGAAGGTGATGTAATCCTTGAAGAGGCGGATTTCAATGAATTAATGGAATTACCTTTTGGCTACTTTCCTCTTGGTGTTAAAGCTCTTATCTCTAAAGGTTTTGCTCCGAGTCAATGGACTAAGGGTCAAGCTAGATACCACCAAGGCATTTGGAATTCCAAATTCAATAAAAATTGGACGAGTGGTATCGGCTTTGGTTCCGTTAGTTCGTTCAACGACGATGAATATTGCTTGATGATAACTATCCATCTTGAATCTGAAAGTGTCCCTACTGAAGTCGTCGATTCGCTCGATAGATTTTGTTTGGAGACCTTAGATGATTCAGATGAAGATCAAATTCGGGATGCACCCCCTGAATTTGAAGAAGAGATTAAGTCAACAGTTGATGAACTTAAAGAAATTAACCTTGGAACAGAGGATGACCCTCGCCCCACATTCATAAGTTCTTTGTTGAGTGACGACGAGTCGAAGGATCTGATTCAACTTCTATCCGAGTTTAAGGACTGTTTCGCTTGGACATACGACGAAATGCCGGGTTTGTCCGCCGATATAGTAGTTCATAAACTCGGAATCCGGTGTGATGTCGTTCCTGTCAAACAAGCTCCACGACGCATGCGTCTGGAGATTGAACAACAAGTCATTTCTGAAGTTAAGAAATTGGCCGAAGCCGGATTTATCCGGGAAGAGCAATATCCTTCTTGGGTAGCCAGCGTTGTGCCCGTTCGAAAGAAAAATGGTCAAATCCGGGTCTGTGTTGACTATAGAGACCTGAATAAGGCGTGTCCTAAGGATGAATTTCCTTTGCCAATTCCCGAATTAATGGTGGACATTGCCTCTGCGCATGTTATTTTCTCCTTTATGGACGGCTCGTCTGGTTATAATCAAATCAAGATGGCCCCACAAGATGAGAGAAACACTGCATTCAGAAGTCCTATAGGGATCTTTTGTTATAAAGTGATGCCATTTGGCCTTAAAAATGCCGGTGCAACCTACCAGCGGGCTATGACTCAAATTTTTGACGACTTAATCCACAATCAAGTCGAATGTTACATCGACGATTTAGTCATCAAAAGTAAAGTTAAAGAGGCTCATCTTTATGACTTAAGAATCGTCTCGAGCGGTTGCGTCGCTACAACCTTAAGATGAATCCTTTGAAGTGCGCCTTCGGTGTCGCGTCAGGGAAATTTCTAGGTTTCGTAGTAAGACACCGTGGAATTGAAATTGATCCTGCTAAAATCGAAGCTATCTTAAATATGCCGCCTCCTAGGAGTCTTACTCAACTAAGATCCCTTCAAGGTAGACTGGCGTATATAAGAAGATTCATCTCTAATCTTTCCGGAAGATGTCAACCATTCTCGGTCCTCGCTAAAAAGGACGCCAAATTCATTTGGGACGAGAAATGTCAATCTGCTTTTGAAAATATCAAACAATACCTGACAAATCCACCAGTCTTGGCAGCCCCTATTCCGGGGAGACCTTTAATACTCTACACTGCGGCCCTTGACGAATCTCTCGGGGCCCTCCTTGCTCAAGTCAATGACGAAGGAAAGAGAATGCTCTCTATTACCTAAGTCGGAGGCTTTTACCAACGGAAATTCGATATCCAGCGATTGAGAAACACTGTCTCGCCTTAGTTTTTGCAGCCCAAAAACTAAGACATTACATGCTTTCTCATCATATCAACCTAATTTCCAGTTTTAACCCCTTGCAATATCTTATGACCAGGCCTACGTTGTCAGGACGTTTGGCTCGTTGGTCTATGATATTGCTCCAATTTGAAATCACTTTCATTCCCCTGCGTGCTGTGAAAGGGCAGGCCGTCGCCGACTTCCTTGCGGCACACCCGTTGCCGGCAGAATCTCCTCTAAACGATGATTTGCCTGACGAGCAAATCATGAGTTTTGGGGAAGCCACTACTCAAACCTGGGAAATGTATTTTGATGGTGCTGCGTCCTCTCAACGGGGCAAAACACCTGAATCTACTATTCCCGGGAAAGCCGGAGTTGGCCTGGTATTCATAACACCGGATAAGGGAATGATGTACTTTTCCTACCACTTATCAGAACCTTGTACGAATAACGAAGCTGAGTATGAAGCTCTGATAACTGGCCTGGAACTTACAATTCTGATGGAGATTAAAGAGATTAAAATTTTTGGTGATTCCCAACTGGTGATCAACCAGATTGCAGGAACCTATAAAGTTTTGAATCCTAAACTCCTGAAGTACCATCAATACACCTGCCACTTGCTCGAGCAAATTCCGATTGTAACTATGTATAGGATTCCCCGTGGAAGCAATTCTTCGGCGGATGCCCTCGCAAAGCTTGCAAAGGAATTTTCCTGTCCAGAAGAAGATTCCATCCCTATAGAGGTGCAGGGCCGCCAAATCCTGTCTCCTATAGATTTGGAACACGTCAACAAACAAATTTTCCAAGTCCTTTCTACCTCTTCGTCAGTCGATGAAGAAGCAGATTGGAGATAACCGATAATTGAATATCTTCAAGAAGGCAAGCTCCTCACGAGAGATCACTTGCCCACCAAATTAAGAAACGTGCCTATCCTACGCACTAGTCAATAATACATTGTACCGACGGTCGTTTGGTCAGATGTGGCTCCGTTGTTTAGACAAATGTGAGGCCCTGAAGATCGTTAACGAAGTCCATACTGGACTGTGCGGCGCTCATCAATCGGGTCCAAAGATGAAAATGAAGATCAAAAGACTTGGATACTACTGGCCTACGATGATTGACGATTGCATGAAAATTGCAAAGTGTTGTCATCAATGCCAAGTACATGGTGTGGTTTTACATCAGCCGCCTAACGTGTTGCATCCCACGATAGCCTCGTGGCCCTTCGAAAGTTGGGGCACGGATATCATCGGGCCAATTGACCCTCCCTCCTCGAAGGGTCATCGCTTCATTTTAGCAGCGACTGACTACTTTTCAAAGTGGGCAGAAGCAGTCCCACTAAGAAATGTAACATCACACCATGTAATGAAATTCTTTCGTGACAATATCGTATATAGATTCGGCGTTCCGCGCAGAATCATATCCGATAATGGGTCCGCTTTCAAGTCTACAAAGATCAACAATTTTGCGAATCGCCATGGTATTGATTGGAGATATTCAACGATCTATTACCCACGGGCTAATGGATTGGCTGAAGCCTTCAATAAAACTCTGGTTCAAATCATCAAAAAGACCCTCGATGATAATAAACGACAGTGGGATGAGAGGTTGGTGGAAGCTTTGTGGGCCTACAGGACCACTTATCGAACCCCGACCCAATCCACACTGTTTGCACTAGTGTATGGATCCGAGGCCGTACTCCCTCTGGAAGTTCAAATTCCTTCGCTCAGAATTGCAATTCAGAACCAGATTACAACTCAACAGAATGCACAACTCCGTCTAGAAGAACTTGAAAGCCTTGAAGGATGTCGCCTTCAAGCTCAGCAAAACTTAGAATTGTATAAAGCCCGAATGATTCAAGCTCACGATAAGTTAGTGCGACCTAGAACCTTCCAAGTAGGCGACTTGGTCATGGTTCTTCGGAGGCCTATCTTAGCGCACCGAAAACTCGGTGGAAAGTTTGAACCAACTTGGGAAGGACCCTTCGTAGTGGAAACAACCTACGAAGGAGGCTCGTATCAGCTAGTGGATTGTAAAGGAAATCACCCAATGCTTCCTGTAAACGGGCGTTTCCTTAAGAAATACTATGCTTGATGTAGCTCGAATTTTCAATCAATAAAATCTTCAAGTTTCAATCGGTTTTGTTCAATTGTCTACAAATCTTTTTATAATTTAATACCTTTTTTTTTTTTAGGCTAAGAAATATCTCTTCAGGTCTTCTTGTCTTAACTTCAAGCCTTTTAGTGGTGGAGTACGCCCTTTCGTGGCACCACCCTAAAATTCCAATTTTAATTTTGATCTTATATAGAGCAAGTTTCCTCTATATTCGATCTCTCAAACCCGATCACTTATGTAAAGCAAGTTTCCTTTACATATGATCAATCCAGACCCGATCATCCGTAGAGCAAGTTTCCTCTACTCATAATCACCTTAATCTTGATCTTATATAGAGCAAGTTTCCTCTATATTCAATTTTTCAAACCTGATCACTTATGTAAAGCAAGTTTCCTTTACATATGATCAATCCAGACCCGATCATCCGTAGAGCAAGTTTCCTCTACTCATGATCACCTTAATCTTGATCTTATATAGAGCAAGTTTCCTCTATATTCGATTTTTCAAACCTGATCACTTATGTAAAGCAAGTTTCCTTTACATATGATCAATCCAGACCCGATCATCCGTAGAGCAAGTTTCCTCTACTCATGATCACCTTAATCTTGATCTTATATAGAGCAAGTGTCCTCTATATTCGATTTTTCAAACCTGATCACTTATGTAAAGCAAGTTTCCTTTACATATGATCAATCCAGACCCGATCATCCGTAGAGCAAGTTTCCTCTACTCATGATCACCTTAATCTTGATCTTATATAGAGCAAGTTTCCTCTATATTCGATTTTTCAAACCTGATCACTTATGTAAAGCAAGTTTCTTTTACATATGATCAATCCAGACCCGATCATCCGTAGAGCAAGTTTCCTCTACTCATGATCACCTTAATCTTGATCTTATATAGAGCAAGTTTCCTCTATATTCGATTTTTCAAACCTGATCACTTATGTAAAGCAAGTTTCCTTTACATATGATCAATCCAGACCCGATCATCCGTAGAGCAAGTTTCCTCTACTCATGATCACCTTAATCTTGATCTTATATAGAGCAAGTTTCCTCTATATTCGATTTTTCAAACCTGATCACTTATGTAAAGCAAGTTTCCTTTACATATGATCAATCCAGATCCGATCATCCGTAGAGCAAGTTTCCTCTACTCATGATCACCTTAATCTTGATCTTATATAGAGCAAGTTTCCTCTATATTTGATTTTTCAAACCCGATCACTTATGCAAAGCAAGTTTCCTTTGCACATGATCAATCCAGACCCGATCATCCGTAGAGCAAGTTTCCTCTACTCATGATCGTCTTAATCTTGGTCTTATATAGAGCAAGTTTCCTCTATATACGATCTTTCAAATCTGATCTCTTATGTAAAGCAAGTTTCCTTTACATATGATCAATCCTGACCCGATCACCCGTAGAGCAAGTTTCCTCTACCATGATCATTCCAGATCCCGATCTTACATGGAGCAAGTTTCCTCTATGAACGATCTTTCAAACCTGATCCCCTGTGTAAAGCAAGTTTCCTTTACATATGATCAATCCAGATCTGATCTATCATGGGAAGCAATGCTTCCTTCCCATTAGATCTTTAATTTTCTCTCCTTAAGATTCGACTCGCTAGTGATAGAGTACGCCTCCCATGGCACTACCCTAGATCCAGATCAAACTCCGATTCTTCAGGGATCGATTTTCCTTCCCTTAGAATCAAAATTCCGGACTTGACCTTTTTCGGTCAACGCCAATATGTGCAATAGAACTTCGTTCTATTACACATATTGGGGGTCCATTTGTTGACCTCATATTTCTATGAGGTCACTAGGGATCCATCTAGACTCCAGATCAATCCTGACCCTACATCAATCTAGATTCTAGACCCTAGGATCTACTCTAAACCTTAGGATTCTTCCAGACCAATCCAGATGTTAGGATCTATTCTAGACCCTAGGAGGTGTCCAGACCTTAGTTCAATTCAAATTCCAATCAAATCCAGTTCAAATCCAGAATCCAGACCCAAATCCGATGTTAAAAGGGCAAGTCCTAAAAGCCTTTTTCAGCAAATTTTCAAACACTTCAAAATCAATCATTTGACCTCCGATTCAGAATCCGTCAGTTGCATACTGATGGGACACGTCTCTGGAGGCAACCCTCCAAATTTGAGCCCATTCTGAGGTGTCTAACCTCAGAAACTTAATTAAAATCCATAGGCTGTAAAACCTTCAAATATTTACGGCCTATGCCACTGGATCTACCACCAAGTGGATTTTGACCTTAGAGCCCTCTCCAAAGCCTCTAATTACTTCCAGGCCCTTAATTATGACTCACTGAGCAGTAAACTGCATTTTGGTTGACCTAGTTTGACCCCTAGTTGACCATGGGTCAAAATGACCAAAATACCCCTATGGGGCTCAAATGGTGATTTCAAACCAAATGAACTCCGAATTGAACGCAACCACCTCCAGCAAGTTTCAAATATCAAACCAAACTTGTGGGACCCCTTTCCAAGCTCTGGGTCAACCTGGTTGACCAAGTCAACCTAGTTGACCTAAGAGACCCTTTAAGGGTCCAAATAGGCCTTTTGACCCAAATGACCTCTCCAAGCCATGGAACCACTTCCATTGGTCTTGAAACGTCATTTGAAACCTGTTGGACCCAGTTCCAAGCCCTGGGTCAACATGGTTGACCAAGTCAACTGGTTTGACCCAAGAGGCCCTTTAAGGGTCCAAATAGGTGTTTTGACCCAAATGACCTCTTTAGGCCATCCAACCACTTCCTTTGAACTTAAAATATCATTTCAAACCTGTTGAGCCCAAACCCTGACCCTGGGTCAACCTGGTTGACCAAGTCAACCTAGGTTGACCAAACAAGCCCTTAAGGGTTCAAATGGTGATTTTGACCAAATCGACCCCTCCAAACCCTGGGACCACATCCAGTAGACTCAGGAGGACATTTTGAATTTGTTGAACCCATTTCCAGACCCTGGACCTAGTCGGTTGACCAGGTCAACCAATTTTGGCTTAAGGGCCCATTAAGGGCCCATTAAGCCCTTTTGACTCAAATAACCAATCCAATCCTCGAAAACACCTCTACCGGACTTCAAGTATCATTTTAAATTTGCCCAGCTTGGACCCACCCTTGAGTCAACCCAGTTGACCCAGTCAACCTAGGTTGACCCAAAATTCCCTTAAGGCCTTAATGGGCTATTTTAGCTCATTGAACCCATTGAACCCATTTCATAGCTCCAAAATCGACTCCTAATGTAGCCTAACCATGCTTTGGGATGTGGGCCTATCAAGCCCATTTGGAGTTGACCAAGTCAACTCCAAAGTTGGGTCAAACCTATTCCAAGCTCCAAATCAACTCAAATTTCAAACACTTCCCCTTGGCTTTGTTTATGATCCAACCTACTCAATCCCTAGGACCTCTAGGCTGCCACATCAGCAGTCTCTTTGAGAGTTGACCAGTCAACTCATAGTCAAACAAGCCTTTAAGTAGTCAAACCTTTTGGCTCAAGCCATTTCAACTCACTTGAACCCTTAATGATCCACCACTCCAGCCCTTGGACTCCTCCCCATGCCAAGTCAGCTGCCACCTCAGCACCCTTGACCTGTTGACTGGTCAACAAAGTCAAATCAAGCCCTCAAGTCCTCCCAAATGGTCATAATCAGCCTTCCATCCTTTTTTCCTTGATTTAAGCTGCTCTAGCCCACCCTTTTATCACCTAAAGCTCTCTAATAAGCTCCCTAACCAAGCCCAGCCCTAGGTTTAGCCTTAAGAGGCAATGGTCCCCCCCCCCACCTCCCTAAGTTGACCAATGGTTAGAGGGGCTTTTCCAGCCTTTCTCCCTGCCACCTGATGGCTTGGGACACTTGTCCCTCATCAGGGAGAGCCCCCTGATGCATCCCAGCCATCCATTTGGCTGGGGATGTTTGAATAGGGCAAAAGGCTCTTTTCAAGCATCATTCAAACCCTATCATTCTCTCACCACCTCAAGCCTCTCCAGTCGAGTTCTCTGCTCCCTCAAGCCCTCAACCATCTCCTCTTCATTTCCCAAGCCAAAACCACCCGTCCAAAGCTGCCGCCGGCGAGGATTCCGGCCAACCGAAGCACTTCCAGTTCAAGCGCTTCTACCTCTCGATCGGCTGCATCTCAGGACGTGGATTCAACAGGACAAATAAGCGTGGACAGTCTACAAGTTCAGAGAATCCAAAAACGGTCCAAACCGTCCATTGAATCGCTGTAAAAATCTAACCCTAGTCTAAGACACTTAGGCTAAATAGCTTTTTATTTAATGCATTATTTCTCGTGAAATAAACTCCCCAAAATTTCTGTTCACTGTTTCAATTTAGATTTAAAATTTCAAATCGTTTCATTGTCTGGATAGCCTAAACGAGCCAAAAAACACTTTCTGTGGCATTCTCGCGGCTTGGTCCAGGCGTCCTGTTTTGGACCGTTGATCACTAGATCAACGGTCACGATCCCGTCATTCCGTGTATTGATCCGGCGTGTATTCGATCCGCGGGTTAGGTTTCAATCCGACTCGATCCTGGCCGCCGGTTCATAACCACGGGATGTGCTCTCCGCCGTTGGATCTTGTTCAATCAAGATCGGACGGCGGGATTTGATCCCCGCCGTTGGATAGCATCGGCACTTGATCGGACGGCTCGAATCGTTTGCTGACTGGATCAAGTGAATTCCGCGTGGGTCCCGACAGCCGCCGCGCGTTTAATGCCAATGATTGGCCGCCGTTTTTGGCTGGCCGAATCAGAAGGCGCCACGTGGCGCAGCCGCTGCCAATTAAAAGAAAATTGTTATTTAATATAATTTTAAAACCTTTTTAATTACAGATTTCTTCTAAAAAATCTGTTAAAATTATTTTTTTAAAAAATATAAAAAATATTTATTTAATATAAATCTTATCAGAAAATTAAAATCTTTAATTTAAAATTTATCTAAGATAAAGTATTAATATATTTTAAAATATTTTAAATATTGATTACTTTAAATTAGTATTTAATTAAAATAATATTAAATATCTAATAAAATTTAAAAGTTCATTCTAAAATATATCCTAACATTTAATATATATATATATATATATATATATATATATATATATATATATATATATATATATATATATATATATATATATATATATTTAAGTATATATATAATTCAAAGTTTTATTTAATATGCCATATAATATATATTTTAAATAACGTACAAATATTTAGATATTTAATTATTATTTAATTAAACTTAAATTAAAAAAAAATTATTTAAAGTAATTTAAAATCTCAGAATTATTTAGGGTTTAATTTGATTTGAATTATAAATTATTTTGATTTCTAATTAATTTTAAATTATCTTAAATACTTTAATTATCTTAAAAGCTTTAAAAATTCATTAAAAATTCTCTTTAAATTAGAAAAATATAAATAAGATATCAAAATTTTCAAAATTAAATATTTTAATTTAAAATCATTTTCAAAGTTTAAAACTCAATTTATTTTGGTTTATTTGAATTATTTTAAATCCTTAATATTTAATTAATATTTAATTAATATTATATTAAATATTTTGAAAATTAAAAATTATTTTCATAATAACTTTGAAAATCAGTGGGTCTCTCAACCCCTCAAAATTCTCTTGATAATATTTTCAATTATTTTATTTTAAAATATATATATTTACTTATATATGTATTTATATATTTTAAAATCTACTTTAAAATTATATATATTTTTAAATCCTTAAATGTTTGAGAGATCCCTTGGGATTTTAAGCATGGATTGAATGTGTGAATAGAAGTCATTGGGGGAATGATTAGTGGGTGATTAGGTTTTAATCTTTCACTAATCAAAACTTTGTTCTTTTAATTATCATCAACATTTGCATGCTTAGGTTGTGCACACACTTGCACCTAGTTTTAAGGCTCTCCTAGATTTAGGATTTTGTTTGGTGTGATTGAATTTTGCTCATGTTGAGTTAAAGGGTTAGAGAAAACTTTGATTCAAACCTATCAAACTTAGGGACATTAAGGACAATAATTAAGGACATGTTTAGAAAACTTAGAATATTTTCAATAATTAGGATCCACTTCCATTTGACTTGGAACTTCAAACACATAAACTTAGTGACATGTACAGCCACTAGGAAAAGTTTCACTGAATTTGGAAATCATTAAGGTCCCTAATTAATTTTCTTAAGTTTAAACCTTAATTAAGCCATTAAACCTTACGAAAAATATAATAAATCCATTTTAAACCCAAAAATTATGAACAACCCCTCTAACTGATCATAATTAAACCCTTAACCCATGAAAATTAAAACCAAAATTATTTGACAGCAATCTGAACCTTAATTTAATTTTAAGTGAAAATCAATATTTAATTCATATAATTAATTAAAAAAATATTAAAATTTTCAAAAATTTCCCAAACACTTGGGAATCTCTCCTTAGGTCATTTCTGACCTTTGGAGCTGATTTCAAGGAGTTTGGGATTAATTTGAAGCAAAATCACAAAAAAGCCCTCTAATTAAGAAATTTCCAAAAATTCATTAAATAGTCAAAACTTCAAACCTTCATAACTAATTCCAGAAAAATCGAAATCACCCAAACTCACTTGCATTCAACTCACAATAACTCCTAGTATTTATTAAAAATGTTAAACTCCAGAAATCTGCAATATTTCAAAAAGTCAACAAACCGGTCAAATCTAGTTCAAATTTAGTTCAAAACTTCAAACCTTCGTAATAAAATGTAGAAAAATCCGATTTCAACGTACTTACCTTCTAACTGATCGTAGTAAGGTCTAGTATTTTAATAAAATACAAACATTCCAGAATTTGAACTTAATCAAAAAGTCAATTTTCAACCCTTTAATTAAATCATTAAAATATTCAAAAATTCATAAAATTCAAAATTATTCTAAGACTCCAGAAAATCTTAATTTAATGTTTAAAGCATTCAACAAACCTTATAAAACACAACAACCATCCTAAAGATGAAGTTTATTGGCTGGACTACTCCGGGCTGCGGGGCTACGTGTCCTAAGGAGGCTGGTTCCTCGAGCCTGGTGGCACAACGCCACGAATCAATTAATGGCAAATTTAAATAAGTCAATCTTAAAAATCAGCGAACAAATATTTCTAATAAAATTTCATTAATTCTTAAGCCTTAATTAATCTAAAATACTTAATTATATCGGGTACCACTGGGTAACCCAGGCCTACGAGGCTATTAGCTTAGCCCCAAGGAAGGTGAAATAAACTTCACGGCCTCGGTGTGAAACAAAGGTGATATCCAACAAATAATCAAATGAATCTTAAAATTAATCTTAAGCCATTAATATTTGAATTCAAACTTAAATCCCTTAAACCTTCCAACCAATCAAACTTTAGATAACTTTAACTAATAATCCTAATTAGGATACATCAAAACCACACGACCTACCTCACACACTTTAGATGGTTTTCTAGGATCACTGACTTTAGTCTTAGGATAGGCCGGTGTTTTAATTTCTGCAGTTGTGTGACGAGTTTTTCGAGCTTTTACTGCATGCTGTTTGCTAGTGTAGAATTGATATGTTTATTTACTTGCTTTCTGCACTCTGTGTTTGATTGTGCGTTAGACCTACCCATAGGCTAGGAACGAAATATATATATTTGTGCAATCTTATGCAGGTGGCCATGCTCATACAAGGAGCTAAACTAAAAAGGGGGCAGTCATAAAAAAAAATAATAATATAACTCTTTGCACAGGTACCTGCCGCGCTTAAAGACCCCCTTTTTTAAATAAAAAGAGCATGGCCAAGTGTGGCCAAAAAGTGCATTTTAATTTTCTATATTATAACTGCTTGGGATTGAGTATATAATTGTTGATTATTAGGATAACCCTGCAGGATCGAGTCTAGATTTTCATTTTTAATTGAGATGTAAATTTGATTGTATAAAGGTTGTAATTGCTTAAAAATGATTTGAATTTGGGAAATTTGATCCAACTTGATTTCCAAAGAGGTGAAGACATCCCTAAAGGGGAGAGTCTTCTTCCATTTGGAAATCAAATTAGGATCTCCTTCAAATATCCAAAGAGGAAAGATAACACCCCGGTTAAGGGGGAGTCTCTTTTCATTTGGGTATCCGGAACCGACGAATCAAGGTGTTCGTGAGAAGACGAAGAAATGGACAACGAGAAGAATCCCAAATTTCAAATTCATTTAATCTAGGATTAGAAATCCGGGTTGTAGTCAGTGGAGCCCGGCCACTTTACTTTACTGTCATTTCTGTGATGTAATAATAAGTGGCACTTGCCATATGGACATTCAATTCGATATATTTAATGTAGTTAATTTATTTAATTGATTGTGCATTAGAATTCCTGCCTTTTCTAGTCTTTTTATATGCATGCCGTCTTTGATTTAGTCTGGAATACGAATTTAGGCTCTTAGGGGTCTGTCAAAAATTCTTCTATTTTAATTAAATAAAAAATTTTAAGATAAGATAGTAACTCTAAACGGTCCTAAGAAGTAAGCTCGGACTCGCCGAGGGTTTTTCATGCATACATATTATACTTTCTCAACCTTGTTAGGCATCTCCCCGCCTGCGGGTTCTGGCAGGCCACCTGACCTATGAGGGTGCCGATCTGTCAAGGGGATGTTATGCAATCTCTAGGATAAAACCTATTTTCTAAGCCAAAGATTTTTTTAAACTGCTACATACTAATTCTGCATTCAATCGAGTCAATTAGCATGCATCGCATTAGTAACAAATTTAAAAGAGTCTAATGCTTAATTGCATATATTTAGTCATCAAATACCCAACATGAGTCTAAGGGGCCAATTAGGATCCGCTCTAGATGTCGGCCCCGTTCTCAAAAACCTTTCTTAAATAACGTCCCTATCACTCTACATAAAAAGACCGGACTCATATTTTGAAATCGTTTAGGTGGTTTAGCTGGCTCCCCAATCCAGGCCGGGGTAAGACCAGACTCGCATTGCACTAGCTAGGTTCGGGGTGCTAATTTTTAGTACCCAATTTAGACTTAGGCTCTGAGGCGAGCTCGGGCTATAAGACCTCACCCTCCGGGAATTGAATCTCGATTTTCTAATAAAATTGACCATTTAAAATTAAATATCTCATTCAATCTAATTTAAGCCCAACACTTAGGTTAGGCTGAGGTGTTTCTGAAGTAATTCAGAATCTCAAAACACCTCCTACACTTCTTCCTTTGACTCCAGAAATAAGTGTTCAACCTTGATCCAATCCCGATTGAAAATTCTAACCTTTTTCCTCCTTTGATATCGATCTTTGAAAATCCAAAATGAAACTTATACCGCTATTTTAATCGAGAGTTTTCGTAGGAAATTCCAATTTTCTACGATGTAATTAACTACGAGGGCTTGCGCTCGTAGGAGATTTAGAAACCCAGATCTAATTTTCAAAATCAAAAATCTTTCAAAAATCTCTAACTAATTATTTTTGGAAAATTTAAAATACAACGATCATTATCGTCATTTTCAAACGATCGATAATGATTAACATCTCCTTTCTTTGGAAGGGTATATTAATTATTATCGTGGATTTGATTATGAAATTAATGATTCTTGGATTTGATTTCAAATTTTGATTTTGAAATTTGAACCAATTAGTGAATGATATTCTTCCCTTTGGGATGATATATCGTTCCTAATGTTGTGTTAGATTTCAAAATTAAAATTCAAAATTTAATCTTCCCAAAGATAATTAAATATTTTTCAAAACTATATATATATAAATAAATATTTTTTTTTAATCAAAACAGAGGTAAGTGATGTGTTGGTGATTTGTGAGGTGGGTAGAATAAGGAACGGGAATGTGGTGGAGGATTTTGTGGATGGAGTAGTGTTGATAGTTGGATTGTGGAAGGGAAATACATTCTCATAGAACACAACATGTCTCGAAATGTGAATTTGATTTGTAATGGGATTGAGACATCGGTACCCTTTGTGTGTCGTGGAGTAGCCGACGAAGACACATTCGTTGGAGCGAGGATGAAGTTTAGTGGACGTAGTTGGCTTGAGCCACGGAAAGCAGAGACAGCCGAACGTGCGTAGATGAGTGTGGGTGGGTTGACGTTGATGAAGAAGATAGTAAGGTGAATGATTATGGCATACTTTAGTGGGTAATCGGTTGATTAAATAATTTGAAGTTAGAAGAGCTTCGGCCCACAGATTGTGGGGCAGATGATCCTCATGAAGGAGAGCTCTCGTGGTGTCAAGTAGATGACGGTGTTTTCTTTCGGCAACACCGTTCTGTTCAGGAGTATAAGGGCAACTGAATTGATGAGTTATACCATGTTTGGTGAGATACGCACCGAAGGCATGACTTGTGTATTCGCCTCCACCATCTGAGCGAAGGGTTGTTATTTTGGAATTAAATGTGTTATTTATTAGTTTGTGTAGTTGTTCAAATTTAGATAAAGTTTCATCTTTGGTATGCATAAGAAAGAGCCAGGAGAAGCGTGAGTAATCATCAGTAAATAAGACATAGTAGCGAGAGCCATTTAGAGATGATATGGGAGCAGGTCCCTAAACATCGGTGTGTATTAGCATAAATGGTTTGGGTACACGAATTGAAGACGAAGAGAAAGGCAACTTGTGACTTTTGGCCACATTACATGATTTGCACACGAACGATTCTAAAGAAGTACATATTGAAGGAAAAGTCTTAGATAAAAGTTGCTGAATTCTGGCATTCGGGTGTCCTAAGCGGGAATGCCAGTGGTCGTTGGATGAGATGGTTGTGTGAAGAGCTGTTGGCAGAGTGACAGAGTAGAGTCCGTTACGACATCGACCACGGATGAGGATTCGGTTGTCCTGAAGATCCTTGATAAGAAAGCCATGTGAATCGAAAGAGATGGAGCAGTTATTGTTAGTTGTTAGTTTGTGGATTGAAAGAAGATTATGAGTTAGAAGAGGAACATGAAGAAGATTTTTAAGATAAAGCTTACGATTAGAGTCGGGGAGAGGAAGAAGCCCTTGTCCAGAGTTGTGAATGGGAAGAGAGCTGCCATTTGCTGTCGAAACGGACTCTGAACCTGCGTAAGGAACGCGTTGCTGTATGTGTGAGGCGTCAGGCGTAAGATGCGTCGAAGCTCCAGAATCAAGTACCCATTCATTGAGTGATGTTGGTTGCTGACTTGCAAATGGTAATCAATGCATCGAACCTCTGATACCATGAACGAACTCATAAAACCTGCAAGGAAGAAGAAGATACAGAGGAGCAGGAGAATACTATCTTGTATTTATAATGGAAAAGGTATTACATCCTTAGGTATATAACAGCAAAATGTAATGATGTTCTCTGGGAAAGCCGTTAGGCTGCAGGCGGCTTGACAGTAGAAGTGGAGAAACAATGCCAAGGTAGTTGGAGCTGTTTAATGAGAAGAATTCCTGTGGTGTATATTAGGTGTACTAACACATAGTTATCTCAACCCAATCCGATCATGATAGATCCTATTGTGCTGGGCTGTGACAGATAAATTCCAAGATCTAATTTTGAAATATTTCATATTCTCTTTCAATATTCATTATAAAATAAATATAGATTGCATAACTATTAAAAACATTCAAAGTACTGAAAATAAACTCATCTACAATATTTTTTTTTTCATTTTAAAAATATATATCTACAAGATCTATACTACAGTACATAGCTACTGAATAAGAGTAAGACATATAAAAATTATTCATGATTGTAAAAAAATAAAAAATAGACAAATATCTATAAACTCAAATCATATCCTTAAGACCTTAACTATTAATCAATAGGCTCAATCCTTTTATTATATCCTGAAAACAAGAAGCAAAACTACAACGAGCTATAACAGCTAAGCAGGTGTCACATCTCGATAGGGGTGTCAATTTCGGGTCACGGGTCGGGTTCGGGTCGAACCCGAAACTGACCCGGCACTATTCGGGTCAACCCGAACCCGACCCGTTTTTAAAAACGGGTCCGTTTTCCTGACCCGAAACCGACCCGCTTCGGGTCCGGGTCAACCCGACACGACCCGAATGACCCGTTTTCAACAAAAAATGGCTAATTTTCGGGTCAAAATGGGTCAATCTCCTCTTTTCGGGTCAAAACGGGTCAATCTCGGGTTGTCGGGTCAAAATCGGATTTTCAGGTCAAAATCGGGTCACTTTCGGGTCAAAGGGTTAACCCGAACCCGACCCGATTTTTGAAACGGGTCGAAATGCTGAACCAGACCCGTTTCGGGTTCGGGTTGACCCTAACCCGAAATTTTCGGGTCGGGTTCGGGTCGGGTTTTTCGGGTCGTGTCAAATATTGACACCCCTACATCTCGAGATCTAAAGTGAAAGAATTTCTTTTAGTTTGCTCTTTTTATTGATTTATTTCTTTCTTATTTCTAAATAGCAGATAATAGTCATTTACAACTTGATCAATTTGACATCTATAGCTAATTAATTACATTAAATAAATATAAACAATGAAAAAACATAATTCACATTCCACTATAATATATATATATATATATATATATATATATATATATATATATATATATATATATATATATATATATATATATATATATATCACTTGTATTAAACAATCATTCTCTCTTTATCATACAATCAGTTTCATATAGTCATATCATTGAACCATTCTCGTAAGTCTATCGGTTATGCAGTAGTATAAATATAGGTATTCAATAACAGTAAGCAGTAATAGTAATCATTATTCGCATTCAACAATCATTGTCGATAATCAATAATTAGTAATAATTAATATCAGTAATTAGTAATTAAAATTTTATCAGATATTTAAATGAGGGTATCTTAAAGGTATTTTTCTCATGCACTTATGACTCCCAATCAGTTACTCTGACTCCGTATAACTCTCAACCAGTCTTCATCTCCTTATAATTCCCATCGACGAATATGTGAATCTTGACGTTATCACGTATCATTTCATGTATATATAATATTAATCAGTGCATTCTTTCAATTAAATTAGTATTACATTCCATAACATATCAATCACACATCATAGTACATTATTTTCAACTCATTTTTAGTAACTTTTTTCCTTACTCATTTTATTCAAAAATTCTTAAATAAATATTTAACAGGTACAAATATAATAAAATTATATCAAGTTATTCAGAATGATGAAATTTATAGCAAATCAAAATTTACACAGTGAAAGCTTTAAAAATTAGAAGGTAATATATTATTTATAGATTTATGAGAGATAAAATCCATAGAAATTAAAATCATCGATAATAGAAGTAAGAGAATAATTACTTACTATGCTTAGAATATATATATTTAAAAAAAATAATAGATGAAAATCACACAAAGATATTTCTCTCTCCACCTCTCCTTTCTTCTGTTTCTTCTTGGCCAAGCAAAGAGAGAGGGAGGCGACAAGGTGAAATGGCATAAATATACAGAATAAAAATATATATATAAACATTGCTAATAGCACCACAATGCTCATACCCGATGCCACAGTGCTATATGTTGAATCCAAATTTATTGTGGAACATAGACTCAAACATCGCAATGTTAGTTTTTAGCACATCAGTGCTACAAACATAGTGTCAATGTGCTCTAGTTCAAACAAAAATTCAAAAATTTATACTTTAAAATATTTTTCATCTTTGAGTTGTTACAATCTCTCCATTCTCATGAAATATCATCCCCGACATTTCTGTATCAATTAGAGAGATAGCATGCGCTAAACAAAATTTATAAATCAAATCGACAAATCAGTATTCAAACAACTAAAAATCATAGATCACTTCAAATCAATTCATAATCTCATCAGAAAGCTTAACTTATAAAATTAAAAAATAACACAAAATCATATTAGTCGTATCCACAAGCACTTCATGAACCTCTTTACCGACTCCAACTATTTATATTCAGTCTGAGCATATCCTTGTTCATGTCTCGATAATGGTCATTCAGTCATCCTGTAGTCATAATCACCACACCTAAAATATTATCAGATCGCCCAATATCAGAGTCCTATATCACTACAGGAAAGTCATGTATTTCTGACGGAAAATTATGAAGTTTCCAATGGATTTTCAAATTTTTTGGTGGAGTTTTGGTGAAAATGTTTTTGACAGTAAATCCATTGAAAAAAAACCCGTCAAAAACTATTTTTGGCCGCTGTCCGGCGGAAAAGGTCAGTCGAATAAATAAAACGATTTTTAAACAATAAATTCCCGCATGAGTAGCCATCCTAGTGGTCCATCCCGCGCACGGCTCATTCACGCCCAGCGGGCCATCGTAGCATCCCAGCGGGCCATCCCGAGCCCTCACCTATCCCGTTCACGCCCAGCGGGTCCGCATAGTCGCGCCCGCTCCCGTCCGCTCAAAGAATCAAACCGAGGACCTTTGTAGAGGGTAGGGTTCGAATCCAACCCTTCCCATTTCGCACTCGTCAATTCGACCACCACGTTGTACCTGCAAAATTGTTTTAATATATAAATTTTGTATTTATATTAAAACTGATAAAATATTACAATTAAAACTAATTAATTAAAATTTATTATTTTAATTGATAATCAAAATAAGTTATTTAAGTAACAATTAATTAAACTATGTTATTAAATTAACAATTAATTAAATAAATTATTAAATTAATAATTAATTAAAATAAACTATAAAATTATTAATTAATTAAATTACAAATAAATTGTATTTTCAAAGATAATTAAAATCCATCGGAAAATCTGCTAGAAAATCTTCTTTAAAATTTGTTGGAAATATTTCGTACTAATCCGTCGAAAATCCGCCAGAAAATCCTCCATCGAAAATTCCGCCTGTAATGAACGATTTTCCTGTAGTGTATCTCTCCTACCACACCTAAAATATCCAAACTTGAAAGATTAACTCCAAAACCTCAAAGCTTTTCCAATTTCCATAATGAAGACCATCATTCATAGTTCATTTTTGTTATATATTTTATTAGTGCATTCTCAATTATAAAGAGGGGCCTTATTTTTAACCCACAACTCACATTAGTAGAATCATTCCAATTGAGCCAAAGGCCTCATTCATTTTTCTCTTATCATATTTTCCATATAAAAAATCTCATATTTCTTATGAAATGCAACTTATCTTATATGTGAGTGCATGCACGAAATTTTTTTTTTTTAAGTTAAAATAATAAATTATCTATCAATTGATAATTTATTTTGGGTTTAGCCAAAAAATCCACTCAACAATAATATCTACTAATCCCATGAGTCAATAACCCAACTAACTATTGTAGCCCTAAAAAAAAGAGAAAGATGACAAAACCCAAAGAGGAAGAAATACACTTGTAACAAGCTCACTCCACTCAACCAAAACAAACCAAGCCATATCAGCCAACTGTTCGACGAAATTCCTCAACAACCACAACTACTCTTTCTCATTCAAAACACACACTTTCTGCATTCATTTTCTTACAAGAATCTTCAATAACAAAAATAGAAACTTGGGGAAAGGAACAAATACCACCTCTCATACAAATCATAAACATAAGAAATATGGTGTGCATCTCCATAATCAAGCAATTGCACTCACAAAATATGGCTTTCTATATTGCAATGGCAATCATTAGCATGGCTCTTACCTTGTTTTCCACCATTTCAGCTCAGAGTAAGCCAGTCACCTTTGTGTTCGGCGACTCTCTCACCGACGTCGGCAACAACAACTTTCTCCCATACTCCTTAGCAAAATCGAACTACCCGTGGTACGGTATCGACTATTTCCCACGGTTTCCAACCGGAAGATTCACCAATGGGCGAACAATCGGTGACATTATATGTAATTATCATCAACAAAACATTTACTTTTCGCTCATTCATCGTATTTTGATATTGTTGTGTACTTGCGTTGTTGTTATATGAATGCAGCTGCTAAGTTTGGCATTAAGTCTCCGCCGCCGTATCTTTCGTTGTCGTTGGATGGCGACGAAATCCTTCATGGTGTAAATTATGCATCAGGAGGAGCTGGAATTCTCAATGAAACAGGAATATATTTTGTGAGGACAATCACTAATTTTCACATTGCAATACATGTAATTATCATTAGAAGTTGATGATGCTTATGATTGTTTTATGATGTGGTGGCAGGTTGAGAAGCTATCCTTTGATGATCAAATTACCTGTTTTCAGAAGACAGCAGAAGCTATCAGAACTAAAACTGGAGATGTAGCCTCCAAGAAGCTGCTGAATGAGGCTGTTTACTTCATTGGAATGGGTAACTTTTCTTAAAAGCCATGTGGTGGTGTCATCTTTTCGAGAAATTATTCTGTGCGGTCGCCGAACCATCCGGAGACGAATGAGAGCGTGCCACATCACCCGGTACACAGATAAAAGTGACGTGGCATGCTCTCATTCGTATCCGGATGATGTCCGGCGTCCGCACAGAATAAGTAATCCATCTTTTCTGTGGCATTGAGGAACTTTTCCAATTTTGAGCTTAAATTCATTGTTTGCAGGAAGCAACGACTACATCAACAATTTCTTACAGCCATTCTTAGTAGATGCTCATGCTTATACCTATGATCAATTTCTTGACCTTCTGATTTCTACATTGGATGGTCAACTGAGGGTTAGCATATTATGCAAAATATTTCTTGCATCAATACTATAATAAGTATAATTTTGAAAGAAAAAAAAATCACAATACTTTCAAAAGTTAACTTAGTTTTTGTTTGAGACAGTTTTTTTACTACTTCTTAAAGCAGCTTTTTTATACAAAAATTAAAACTTTTATACTAGAAAGCTGGTTTAAGAAGCAGTAACAAAATCGTTCCAAATAAAACTTTAAGCTGCTTATGTGGAAGTTGTTGTGGCATCTTTTTCAAGGTTCATTTGAGTTAGTTGCAATTGTTCGTAAAAATAATTATAAAATTACTATGAAAATGTTATTATTTTAAAGATTATTGAGGATATTATAAAATTTCTCATTTAGAAAAAGTTGAACGGCAACTTTAGTAGGTTTCATTTGAGACAATTTTTTTATTGTTTTATAAAGCAATTTTTTAGTATAAAAATTTCTTGAACTAGAAAAATTTGTATTAGAAAACAATAAGAAAACTGTCCCAAATGAAACTTTAGGTTTCGTTAGGAACGGCTTTCTTACTAATTCTCAAAACAACTTTCGAATAAAAAATTAAAATTTTTGTACTAAAAAACTACTTAAAGAAGTAGTAAGAAAGCTATCTCAAACGAGGCCTTAGACTGTACTCTTAACATATGGATTGTTCAAAAACTCATTTTTCATGATTTTTTTTTTTTTTTTTTTTTGTAACAGAAAATTAGTAAACCAAATAGAAGTGTAGTAGTCGTCTGAAGCAAAGCTATGAAAAAAAAAAACAGCTGCATGAATCTGATTCTAAAACAACAAATAAACATCAACCTTCATATGTTTATGTTCAACTACTCATCTTTCATAGCCCCAAAAATAAGACAATTTACTCAAATATGATATATTTTAATAATATGTAAGACACTTGATGGCAGGATAAAAGACATTTCACTTCTACATAGTTTTCTCATTAAAACATAGAGCACTTCAACCAATTACCTTATTTAGGATTAAAAACCTTCTTTGTAAATGAAATATGTTATTTCTCACTAAAGTATGTTAATCAACACAGCTCACCATGGCCTATTGGTTGAGAGCTTATGCTTCAACTAAGAGGTTCTGGGTTCGAGTCTTTGTGTATGCGTGGTGTGCGTGAGTTTGCCTTAATTGGCCTAAATGTCCCAAAAAAAAAGTATGTTAATCATTCTAAAACAGCTTAGATCTAACAATGTGAAAGCAAAGATTAAGGCTTCGTTAGGGACAAGTTTTTGCCACTGTTTTTTGCTGCTTTCAAGACATTTTTTACTAAAAAATTGCTTTAAAAAGTTGAAAGAAAGCCTTCCCAAACGAAGCCTAAAACAAACAAATAGGAGGAATTCGATATTAAGTGCTGCAACATAAACAACTGATATTACTCTAATTGAAATGTGGATCTATTGTCTCACTAAATAGTTCCTGATATGTGCATGAAGAAATCTAAAGAAATGACTGTTTGTTTATTGTGAGAAGAGGCTATATTCGCTGGAAGCAAGGAAGGTGGTTTTTCATGGCTTAGGCCCTATGGGTTGCATTCCATCACAGAGAGTGCATTCATCTGATGGAGGATGCCTACAACTGCTCAATAAATGGGCACTTCAATTCAACTCACGCGTGAGAAGCTTGATGACCTCCCTCAACTATCAGCTTCCTGGTGCTCTCTTCTCATTTTCTGATTCCTACAACATTGTCCTCGATCTCATCGAAAATCCGCAGAAATATGGTGAGTCACCAATCAAGAAACTTAGATTTAAACTAAGGATTAATTATTTTGTGCGGACGTCGAACGTCGTCCAGAGAACAATCAGAATACGCCACGTCATCCCTGTGCTCGGTACTGCTCGGTACCGTTGGCGTGACGCATTCTGGTTAGTCACGGCGTTCTGCGTCCGGTTTCCTACAACATTGTCCTCAATCTCATTGAAAATCTGCAGGAATATAGTGAGTCGCCAATCAAGAAACTTAGATTCAAACTAAGGATTAATTATTCTGTGCGGATACCGAACGCCATCCGAAGACCAACCAGAATGCTCCACATCACCCATGTGCTCGATATCGCTGATGTGATGCATTCTGATTGGTCTCCGAACAGTGTTCTGCATCCGGTCTCCGTACGGAATAATTTCTTAGGATTTAAGATCCGCCGCGAGAAGAAATTCCGCAACTGTAAGTTGCCTTAAATCCGAATAAGAATGGGATTAGGATGATTTAGACGGACTTACCGGATTTATGCCGTAAATCCTGGATTGACGGATTTGCCGGATTTACAGCGGTGCGGATTGTGTTTGGTTGGATTTACGCTAAATCCTACTAAAAATAACGGACAAATCCAATACCAAACCTAAGGCTAGAAAAATCAGGCTAAAGAGATTTTGTTTCAGTAAATGTTTATTCTAAGAAACAACTAAAGCTAAATGCTAAGCTGTACTTATATGTGCAGGATTTAAGATCTCAACCACATCATGCTGCAATGTGGACACAACAGTTGGAGGCCTTTGTTTGCCTAATTCAAAAATCTGTGATAACCGCAATGAATATGTGTTTTGGGATGCATACCATCCTACTGATGCAGCTAATCAAGTTATTGCCGACCGCCTTTTCGCAAATCCTTCCATGGATAAGTCACCTTTCCCACTGCACTAATCTGTTGTAAGAGAACTTGGCAGCGGCGTTTGTTCTTCGAATTCTTCTTCATCTTTCTAAGATTTTGATATGTGTGAAACAGGATTGATTACATATAAAAGAGTGCTATACATGTAAATTAGACAAGATTTACAGCTTTAAATGTTGTCTCATTGTTCAGATTATAGGAAACTGTTCAGAGCTCTGAATTGAACCTGTTAATTGTCAGTTCTTGATATTCATCTTTTATCTTTTTTAAGGTTTTGATATATGTGAAATAGGATTATCTGTAAAAGAGTGCCATGCGTAGGGGTGTCAAAACTAGGTTTCTGGTCGGGTACGGATCGAACTCAGAACTGACCCAAGTTCAAACGTGTCGACCCTAACCCGGCCCAATTACGTAAATGGGTCGGAAATCCGGACCCGGTCCCGACCCGTCAGGTTACCGGGTTGACCCGACCCGACACGTTTGACTCGAGGACAGAAATGGCGGAACTGCGGGCGGACGTGGACGCGACTGCTAGGCGCGAGTGGCATGCCCGAGCGGGCATTGGCGCTTGCGGGCTGGAGCGTGCAGCCGTGGACAGCTACGGGCGGGCACGCGGGAGGGCGCTGGAAGGCGTGCGGTAGTTGCCGGCAGCCGCGGGCGTGCGGGTAGGTGCGGGCAGCGCTGTCAGGCGTCAACTCATTTCAAACGGGTTTTCGAGTTGACCCGGCAACCCAACGGGTCAACCCGAACCTAACCCGCTTTTCAAACATGTCGAATCCTGGAACCCGAACCTAACCCATTTTGAAATCGGGTCGGGTCTAACTCGAAATTTTCGGGTTGAATTCGAGTCAGGTTTTCGTGTCATGTCAAATATTCGCACCCCTAGCTATGCATGTCTATTGGGCATTAGATCTACAACTTCAGAAGAATTTAATCATACAGATTATATCGTATTGTTCGTAGTTCAGATCTGAAACTGAGAATTGATTGACTAACTTAATATTCATGATCAAATCAAATTACTAAACAAATAGAAGGAACGAGTTCTTTTCTCTAAAACAATACGATATTCTTAAAAACTATGATTCAGTGAATACATTAGCTAAAACAAGTTACGCCTTCAACATGTTTCTTCAAATTTGAACTGAAGAAAATGGTTGAGAGGAAAAATACACTAAATCAAAGCCAATATGGCAATGGAAGCTATTCCTCCAGCCAAAATTGGAGGACCTGCTGTCACTATGCTATTTCCAATGCTGGCACTGCTTGGAGATGAATCTGACATGAAAAAGAAGGAAACATTTAGTATCATTATCATTTTGTTTGAATTTCTTTTCATTTGTTGGTCTTTCCTTTATCAATTATAACATCACAAAATCAAAATTCTAGAACATTATTTCGGTAAATAGTAAAATTTAGATGTTAAATATATAAAAAAGAATATGAATATAAACTCTTATAAATAGATTGTGTCGAATGAATATAAAAAATCTCATTATAGTCCATGTAAATGTAAGACGCCCTCGTTCTATTGGCAAAACGCTTCGAAAGAAGAACATATCGCCAAGGCCCCAACCGGCCAACCTGTGGTGGATCCCGGGGGAGCTCAAGATCTGAATCTTGCAATTACGGTTTATTCACATAACAAAATTGAGTAACGATTTGTTCACCCAAAAATTCACCAGCTCACATTCAAGAAATATGCAAAGCCACTTATTTTAATGCATTAAATATCTATATATAGTTTGTACTTTTTTAATATGGTGATTTAAGAGTCCGCTTGGGATCGCTACAGTTTTTTATAAAGAAGATGCTAAGCTATTATGAAAAAAGTAGATTTTCTTACAACTATTGCAGAAAGTAGTTTCATAGCATAAAATTTTATTGAAAGCAATGAATAAGCAGTGGCTAGACAAAAATTATAACGTGCTATGAAAAAGCAAAATAGTAAGAAATTAAGGCATTATTTGGGACAGTTTTTTTGTAGCTTTCTAAAACAGCTTCTAGTACAAAATTTTCTTAATTAGAAATATTTATATTAGAAAACCGTTTTAGGAAGCAGTACGAAAGCTGTCCCAAACGAAGCATAGTGTCTAATTTTTTAACCGAAAAAATTACTCAACAGAGTTAAGGTGCATATAGTATAAGGATATAATATGATCACAAATTAAATATCATTTGCTTAAATTTACTTCCTAAATTAGTTTAAAACCAATCTATTCTTTCTTTAGCATCACAAAATATTCTTAATTTTTCTCTATATAGATTTAAAAATGATTGCAAAAATATTTCATAAAAAAGAATAAGTTACATACCGTTTGCAGGAGCCGAAGCTTTCGTTGGTCCAGGCGTTGGAGGTGGTGAAGGAGAACGTGTGGGCCAATCTACATAGAGAAAATTATAAATTGTTTCAAAATTTGAATTTTTATGAAGATGAATCGCAATTTCCTCAGCTATTGGATTCCAATTACGCTGCGTTATTAAAAAGAACTAAAGAATTGCAAAAGATTAAAAAACCCTAAAACAAATTACCGCCGCTGCTGCTGCCGGAACCTCTGCACTTGCCGATATCCGGCACATCGCCGCCGCAGCTCCGCGGAAGAATCAATGCTTCCTCCTGCGTTAAATTGAGCGCATTCAAAATGGGTTCGCCGTAGAAAACGGCGCAGAGACACGCCGCGCCTCTCTGTATCGCGCTCAGCAGCGGCAAGCAGCAGATCGCCGGAGGCTTCGACATGGGCAGGTATGGCTGGCAAGCCAGCAGTTCCTTCACGCACGGCAAATCTGCCGCCTCTTCGTTTCCGGCGATCGCCGGAGACCATGAAGGGGAAGCAAGTGAGATGAGAAGGAAAAATGGGAGGAAGAGATTTGAACCCATGGCCTGATGCTTCCGAAATGAGACGGTTGTGGACGTGAAGGTCGTGACTTTTGTTGAGCACCTGAGCTCAATGGCTTACACCCTATTTTACCAAAAACCCCTCCTACAGAAACTCATAGTTAACTTTCAGAAGGGTATATTCGTCATATAAAAATAGAAATAACTAACTCCGACGTTAAGGCGGGAACTGACTGTAGTCGGGTAGTCGGGGGTGGTTTTTAGCTTCACGAATTTTGGCGCCAAAAGGAAATTATGGTGATAATTACTAAATTGCCATCTAAAATTGCATGTGATCATATATATAACTTTCTTAATTTTTATTCTAGTAATTAAATTATATTTCATATACTCCACAATCTTGATTGAAAATGTAATAAAATACACTCCTAAGGTTATATGTGACAACCATACTTTGCATAAAAATTTGTTAAAAATGTCAATCTCATTCTCTTACGACCGACCTACGAATATCATTCATTCTGGCCTTCGACAACTTCAATTCCAAGTAGATATAGAGGAGAAAACTTCATGTATATTGTCGAATGCTAATGATAGCTCCATCAATTTAGTGATCGAAGTATATACATAGCAAATTTATCGTTTGTAAACAGTTCAGCGGTGTCATATTTTGGGGTTGTATTATTGGCTTTGTAAATAATTAATTGATGTAATTGGAGTTATTAGATGCTTCCGTTTATGTAGTAAATATAATGATGTTGAATATTTTATATAAATATTCAAATAATGAAAATTTTCATATGTTAAGCAAAAAAATGTTATGTTTATTTGAGTGGCACTTTAAAATACTGATAAGAAATATTGTGGGGTGTTACATGACTACCTGCAAGGTATGTGCTGTCATTGATTATGTGAGGAAGGAGATACAACATGCATACGATATATTTTATTTCGATTCATTGAAAAATATATAAATTCCACATCAGCTTATCACTTAAGAAACCTTTCAAATATCTCGAATATGATATACGTAAAGGCTAGCTTCTTCAAGACTTTTGAAGGTGTCATTCGTTCCCTTTTTTTACTTTGTTATCTGTATGTCGAGATCTCTGCTCAATAATATTAATCATATTCGTTACCGATTCAATCGCATCACAAACTAATTATCTAAACCTAATTTTCTCCAAAAATAGTCTCATATATAAATAATTAACATCTGTCATTAACATCAAAGGATGATAATGCATGAAGCCAAAAGAGAATGGTTGGTATCATTTAATTTCTTACAATTACTATCATAACAAATAACATGTAAAATTATAAAAATTAGGTATCTCACATGACCATATGTGTATAATAATTTTTTTTTAGAAAATTAACCAATATTCGTTAAATAATTAATTTAATAAATACATAAAAAAAGTCTTCCATAAAAAAATAATATTTTCATATTATTAGATGGATATCATATGTGCATCTTTTTACTTAAAAAAATATCATACATAATTTGATTACCAAAAAATCTCACCATTCATGAAGTAATACAAAAAGATTTAAAATAGTTCCCAAATTATTTTTGTATGTTCAATTTAGTCTCAGAGTGTTACGATTTCTCAATTTAGTCCATCGACTATACAAAGTTGATTCAAAATAGTCTCAACTTGAGGAAAAATTATTATGTGCGGACATCAGATGCCACCCGAAGTCGAATAAGAGTGCCGTACGTCACCTTTTTGTTATGTACTGCGACTGTATACTGAGTGACATGACACGCCCTGATTCGCCTCCGAATGGTCCGGTGTCCCGACAGAATAATCTCTCTAACATGAGGGACTATTTTAGATCAACTTTATATTGTGGAATGAATAAACAGGAAAAGATAAGCCTATATATATATATATATATATATATATATATATATATATATATATATATATATATATATATATATATATATAATATATAAAGAGCGTCGGATATTGGTTCGACTCAATCTTACAGAGAGGCCGATGGCTCTCTTCAACGGCCAAACTGTGCGATTGAGCCTCACCAACATCTCATCGCCAATCTATAATAATGGCATAATAAAAGATTAAGCGGAGAAAGAGAAGAAAATAATAGTTTTCCCAAACAGAAAACAGTAAAGCTCTAAGCTTTCCTGCCACTGTTTCATCCCAATCTCAGAACCGACATGAAGAAGACTCATTATCCTCCTTCTTCTTCTCCTTCTTCTTCTTCTCCTTCTTCTGTAAGTAAGAGAGAGAGAGAGAGAGAGAGAGAGAGAGAGAGAGAGAGAGAGAGATGGTTTAATGTGTTGGGGGTTTCTATATTCGACCATTTACAGATATAAATAGGCAGTTAATCATCTCTCCAACGTCGGAGGAAGGCAGCGTCTGGAAACCGGCAAACCATACCGTGCCTCGCACGCATATTGAAAACTATTAATATAAATTAGTGAGATTTTTAATTGTAGATAGAAAATATTTTAAATCCTAACTTTAATAAATAAGGAATTTACAAGAAACAACACAATCTTTATGTGAAATTTTTTAAAATGAGAAAAATGGTTTAGCCGAGTTGAAATGATTTCGCT
Source organism: Dendrobium huoshanense (assembly GCA_016618105.1). NCBI lineage: Eukaryota > Viridiplantae > Streptophyta > Magnoliopsida > Asparagales > Orchidaceae > Dendrobium > Dendrobium huoshanense. The sequence continues at coordinate 554,237 of CM028342.1, read as the reverse complement.
AGTATTTTTCATCGGTTAAAATTGATATTATTTTTCACGATTTAGATGTTGCTGATAGATAGGGGTGTCAATATTTTACACGACACATAAATCCGACTCGAAAATTTCGGGTTAGACCCGACCCGTTTTTAAAACGGGTTGGGCTCGGGTTGACCCGGCATGTTGTCGGATCAACCCGGAAACCCGTTTGAAGCCTTGCCAACGTCGCTGCCCGCGACTGCCTCGCTCGCCCGCGACCGCGACCTCGCCCGCGTCGCACCGCCCGCGACGCTTGCCTGCGTCGCACCGCGCGCCCGCATCGCTGCCTGTGGCCGCATCGCTCGCCCGAGACCGCGTCGCACCGCTAGCCCGCGAAGGCTCGCCCGCATCGCACCGCAGGCCCGCGCGCCGCGTCACCCGCAACGCTCGCCCGAGTCGCATCGCGTGCACGGCGCACCGAGTCGCACCGCGCGCCGTGTCATGTCGTGTCGCATCGCACCGCAAGCCCGCGCGCCGTGTCGTGTCGTGTTTGCATTTCCGACCTGTTTACCTATCCGGGTGGGGTTAGTGTCGACACGTTTGAACCCGGGTCAGTTCCGGGTCCGACCCGAACCCGACCCGTGATCCGAAATTGACACCCCTACTGATAGACACTACGGAGCCATAATTTTTTATTTGTGGGGGCACAAATTTAAGATTTTTAAAATACCCTCAAGCTTTTCATTGGAGCTTGAAATTGACATTGGAGTTTTAATTTTTTAATAATAGCTGTTATAAGAAGATAAATTTTATAATAATGAACAAAATTATTGTCATTCTCACCTAAATCAATTTCATCACAATTTTATTTTGACTACATATTGTCATGTTCATCTATTTCAACTATTCTAGTGGTGGCACAAAGGCAACAATCAAATGATAGTTAGATGGCCATGATTAGGTGGAGCTTTGAAATTCTTCAAGTCTTTGAACCCTCTTGAATCTCAAACCAGTAATCCCTTTCATAAAGAGAATGAAGGTCTATATATAATTTTTTTAGAGTGACATGCTCTATAAATATAACTAAAATCATGAATATTCTATCATACATTCCATATTAATTGTCTTATCATAGATCATTTTCTAGTATTTAATTACTTTAATGATGTTAAAATCAATTTTTCCAATGGCACTTTAAACCGAATTAATAAATTGTTAGATTTTTTTACTTACTTTGAGAATGTGAGTGGTCTTTCCTTAAAAAAAACTAAATGTTGTTTTATTGTTCCTGCTAAGATGTCCAATGCTCGTATTGTGGCTATCAAAACTCTTTCTGGTTTCACGCATTCTTACTTGCCTATCAAATACCTTGGAGTTCCTCTTTTTAAAGGTCGTAAGAAATCTTTCTTGTTAGATGATTTAATCTCTTATATTCAGAATAAACTCTTATCTTGGAATTCTAATTTTTTGAGTTTTGGTGTCATAATTATGCTTATTCTCGTAGTGTTCTTTGTTCCCTTCCAGTTTATAGTTTCCAAACCCTTCAACCTACTAAGATGGTTTGTAATATGCATGATTGATAAAATTCCTTTTCTATTGGGTCGGATAAGGTGAGCGGTTTTGTTATTGACAACCATTGGGATTATGATAAACTCATTAATGTCATCTCTATGCCCATTTTTAACCTTATTTTGAATATTCCCCTGAATGTCAATTATGATGATCGTATGTTATGTAACTTGTCCAAAGATGGTAAATTTAGGCTCAAGGACGCCTGGAACGTTTTTCGATCCAAGCAGGAGTGTTACTTTATTTTCTCGCTTATTTGGCACAAAACCATCCCTTCTTCTATCTCAGTTTTTATGTGGAGGCTCTTGCATAAGTTTCTCCCTACTGAGGATAATTAAAAAAAGAGGTCTTATTTTTCCTTCCAAATGGCAGTGTTGTTACCATGTGGAGAATATACACCATGTCTTTTTGTTTGGCCCTGTTATTGTTAAAACTTGGATTTTCTTTGATGATGTCTTTAAGCTCAATTGTTTTCATACTAATATTTCCATTTTTGCTTTTTTGGAGTCTTAGTTTTTAAGAACCAAATGGCATATTAGGAATTTGATTCCTTCTGTGGTTCTCTGATTTTTATGGTTAGAAAGGAACAATTCTTATTTTAATAGTATGGGTATGAATCATAATAGAGTTATTAATAATGTGAAAGATAAAATCCTGAAGCTAATTTCTGTCAACCTGCTTTCGGTTAAAAATTTTAAGCATTTCTCGTTTGTGGCTGATGATTTTGGCGCTAGGCTTGATGGCCTTTGTCATCCGGCTGGTTATAGATTGATTTACTGGATTAAGCCTCCCACTAATTCCTTCAAACTGAATGTGAAGGGCATTTCTAATGACAATAATGCTGGTTGTGGTGGGATCCTTAGAGATTACCTTGAGCATACTATTATTGCGTTTGCTAGGCCGTTATCCACTACAGGAAAAATGGCTATTACCGGCGGTTCCTGGCGGTGGTTCATGGGCCGCCGGTGTCACCGGCGGTTAAACCGTCGTTTGTTAACGACGGTTTCCCGGTGTTTTTTATATGTTAAACCGCCGGTATTAACGGCGGTCCAGAAACCGCCGGCAAACCGCCGGATTCTAAATAAAACCGGCGGTTTAGCGGCGGCTTGGACCGCCGTTGATAAGTAATTTTTTACTGGCGGTTTGGACCGCCGGAAAACCGCCGGTTAGTGCCCTAAAACGACCAGCCCCGCGACTCACATCTCATTCTTTCTCGTTCTTTCTCTCTGGTTTTGCTCGCCTTCGCTCGCCTCTGCTCGTGCGACCGCGACCGACGAAGGTTCTCCGACCGCCGCCGACGAAAATTCTCCGATCGTTGACCCAGATCCGACCGGCACTCCGACGTCCGACCTCGCTGACCCAGTCCGACCCCAAACCGGCGGCCGACTTCAAGTTTTCAACCCTAGATTTCTATTTTAAGGTATATTTTATGTTATTCCTTTTTCTCACATAGTTTCGCAAAAGATATAATAGAAGAGTTGATGTTTGTATTAGTCAAACCCTACATGCCTAGATTTGCTTTCATGTAATATCTCAAATGCCTCTCAAATGATAACAAGCATGTGTGATTCATCTTGATGAATCTTTGGTTACATTGTTCTATTTGATTTACTTTAGTAGTCATGCAATATTCCTATTTTTTTTACAAAATCAAGGAACTAAAAATGTATTTTTGATTAAAAAATGCAAGGGTTTATTCCTTTTGTTGAGGACACAAGTATTGTTGTGTATTGATCTCAGATTCAAGAGGTTTCTCAAATTAATTTGTCTTCATTTGAGTTTGAAATTGGCAATATCTCATTTCTTTTCTTGTCAAGGAGTAAGAAGTTCATGTGTGTTTTGGAAAAGTTTGATTGATATTATATGCATGAATATGACTTTATTTGGGCAAACCCAATGTTTATATTACAATGAAGAGGATTGTCTTCTTGATCTCATTCATTTCAGTTTTAAGAAATATCCTTATGTATTGAGATCTTCATGAGTTTGTGGAACTTTTTCGCCCTTTTCTCCATTTTATTCTTTTCACAAAGATTTGAGAAATGCAAGTTTTTTTTAGGGAATGCAAAGAGTGGTGGGCTTTTCTTCTTTAAAACCTTTGTTTAGTCATCATTTATTTGTAAATTTTGTTAGTTTCAAAGATCTATGGTTGCTTTTCTGTTTTCTCTCATAAATTTTGATGAAGTCTTGTCTACTAGTGTTAGAGCATGATGTTGGGCATGTGCATATTTGGCATGGAGATGAGAACTTTAGGTATTTGATAGGTTATGATTGGTGAAGATTGTTTTACATAACTATGCTTAAGAAGTTGGATAAGGGTTTTGTTCAATTTAATAGAACATGCATTTTCTTTTTGTCTTTCTTCTTTTCAATAATATGAGGTTGGTTTTGAATTCTTGATAAATGGTGGTTGTGCACATTTGAAGTCATTTGAGGTTTATGAGTTCATTGGAAAGTTTGTGCATGCTTCATGATTTATTCTTGAGAGTTTGTATTTCAAATGCATGGTTTTTGGATTATGTGAGGAAGCTTCATGAGTTTTGGAAGGTGATTATTTTACAATTGTTTCATTTCATTTAATTTTGTATAGGCATTTGGATTAAAGTCATGCATCATATGGAAATTTGTATTCAAAATATGTAGTAGTATTAAAGATATGTAATCCAATATTGACAAAATACTACAAGTAGTTGTAGAGTGACTAAATAGTTTTCAATTATTGAAGGTTGATAGCCAAAACTCTACATCTTTTGGCATTAATCATAGATGTTCTTACACAACGGCTATTTAAAGTGAGATGACTTAGTGTATATTTTTGTATTTAATATATTTTTAATTAGTGAGATGTTTACTAAAATAAAAGAAAAATTAAATGGAGGAAACATTTAGAAGATAGGCGCCATAAAATAAGAAGAAAGTCTAGGGTGTTACCGACGGTTTAGTCTTATCAAGTTTAGATTGACATCCATAATTCAAGTTTACCTTCAACTCCCCTCTCTAGTCTTATCAACTAGAAGAATAGCATCAACAAAAAGCATACATATTGTTATATTCTAATAAATGTTTTCATAACTATGTAGGGTGACGTTTGCTTCAACGTCCAAATGACTATCCAAGAAGAGAGATATTGGATGTATAACAGATTGTTGCCGGGTCGAAAAGGATTGATAGTTGAATTTATAGAGGGAGTTGAAACTTTCATTCAAGTTGCATCTCAACTGCCTTTCTTTCAGTTTGATAAAATGTTTAGATGTCCATGTTCGAAGCATAAAAATCTAGCATTCCTCAAGCCCGATGATGTGAAGCTTGATTTATATCGTAGGGGATTTCTTCCAAACTATTGGATTTGGACATCACATGGCGAGTACGAGCCACATAGAGATGATCATGCCGGTTCATCTACAGCTTATGAAACATTTGATGAAGATCAAATGAGTAGACCCTATGAAGACCTTATTTTTGATGTAGCAGGTCATAATTTAAGGTCAAATGTGGAAGAGCCACCAAATACAGAGACACAAAAATTCTTTGAGTTATTACATTCAGCTCAAAAGCTAATTTGGGAAGGTTGCAGTGCACATTCAGAATTATCCATTGCAGTGAGGATGCTAAGTATTAAAATTGAGTATAATATTCCCCGTGAGTGTTTTAATGACGTTATTGGTCTTATGAAGGAAACTAATCCAGCTGGCAATTTAATTCCCTCAGACTTGTACCGAACAAAAAAATTAGTATCCAAGCTGGGTCTCACTGCTACAAAGATTGATTGTTGTATCAATTGATGTATGTTATACTATAAGGATGATGCAGCAGAAGTTGTTTGTCGCACCTGCAATGCTCCTCGGTTTAAGCAAAACTCGGGAAAACAACGTCGTGCAAAGAAAGATGTGTCATATTCCCATTTGTTTTATTTACCAATCATTCCAAGACTTTAGCGGCTCTATGCATCAATGAGTTCAGCAGGCCATATGAGATGGCATAAGGAGAAAATAGCAAAAAATGATGTTCTTTCTCATCCATCAGATGCTGAAGCGTGGAAATATTTTGATCGAGTGCATCCTTCATTTGCTGCTGAACCCCGCAACATAAGATTGAGATTATGTACTGATGGTTTTACTCCTTATAGTCAAACAGCTACACCGTATTCTTGTTGGCCAATTATATTAACACCATACAACCTTCCACCAGAGATGTGTATGACTACTCCGTTCATGTTCTTAACTCTGATTATACCTGGACCACATAATCCGAAAACAAAGATTGATATCTTTTTGCAACCATTAATTGATGACCTCAAATTATTATGGGAAGAATGAGTGCTCACATATGACATATCAATAAAACAAATTTTTTTCCTTCGAGCTGCTTTACTGTGAACTATCGGTGATTTTCCAGCTTATGGTATGTTGTCTGGTTGGAGCTGTAATATCTCGTTCCCTTGCTATTCCTCTCTGAACTGGATTTTCCTCCCAGAATTGGCCAGGACGAAGTCGAGATCGTCCAGGCCGATCAGTGCATTGAAAACAACTAATTTCTGGAGTGTTTTCTGGATGATTTCTGGACATGATCGTCCGGGACGATGTTGAGATCGTCCAGGCCGATCTGTACTGTTCAAAATATCGTCCTGATCATAGCCCTGAGAACGGTCCAGGACGATCAGAATTTGGTCTGATCGTCCCGGGACGATGTGGCTATCGGCCTGGCCGATCAGTTCACAGATATAAGAAAATCAGCTCGTTTTGAGGAGAGAGAAAATATTTTTATAAAACGAAAATATCTGAGGAGAGAGAAAGAGCAGAAAAGCAAAGGAAGAAGTCCGATTTTGGGGCCCGCGGAGTGATTTTCGTCGTTCGTTGCTGTTGGATTTTTTGTTTGTCTCGCTGTAAGGACTCCGAACCCTACTTCTGTTTTCGAAGATTTTGAGGTTTTGTAAAATAGTACTCAGATTTGTGTTTTTGTAAGTGATTTTCGTACCCGGTTTGGTACTGGTGAAGATTTCACCGCATAACTTTTGGTATAATGTAGATGTGATTATTCTGCACGTTTTGATTATTTTCTGGCAGATTTCGTCCGGTTCGTTTTGGTTCTACGGGGTTTTATTTTGACTGCAATTTATTATGATGTCTGAATTGGTTTGAGCAGTAAAAGAATAGTCTTATAATGTTGCTGTGCACGTTCTGTATTAATTTGGTGAATTGTAATTTTTGGAGATTTCTGTGTAAATTCTGTAGACTGCCGTTGCTCTGCCCGATTTTCGTACGATTTCTGATTTTCCCGGAATTGATAGATTGAATTGATATGTATATGACTATTGATATGATTGTTCTAGATTTCTCTATTATTACTTATTGCATCGATTATTGCATTGATTGATTGATTCTGAAAGACAAGTGGAAACCTGGTTGAACGTTGGTCATAGAAACCAACGTATGGATATCTACAACAGCATCATTGATAACTACAACAGCATCATTGAACGATTGATAACTACAACAGCATCATTGAACGATTGATAACTACAACAGCATCATTGAACGATTGATAACTACAACAGCATCATTGAACGATTGATAACTACAACAGCATCATTAAATGATTGATAACTACAACAGCACTATTGATAATAGCTAGTGTTTGTGCTTGTCGAGTAAGGTCATTGTATGAAATTGCATGTATATGATATTGCATCGCATAGATTTCCTGATCTGTATTGATTTATTGATTTCGGATCGATTTATTGATATTGATCGATGTATTGAGTTGATTTATTATTGAACGGATCTATTAATTTGATTCCAATTGGTCTTTGTATTGATTTGATTTCATTTGATCTTTCACCGTATTGACTTGATCGTTTATTGGGATTTTGAGTCGACTGATACTATTGACTAGCAGAACTGATTGATACGATTTCACTCTATTGATTTGACTGATGTAATACCATAAGTAAGACGACTAGACGATTGTATGGATGTAATTGATGTTATCGATTGCTATGATAGAAATTGTAGAGAATAGATTGACGCCTTGATTTTGAGCTTTATGGATTTTCTTCTGGTTATTGATTTTATTGATTTCTGTTTCGTATTGATCTCTGTATTGCATTGACTCATTGATCATGTTCGACTGATTGATTTGACTTGAGTTGATTAACCTGCATATTATTTTCAGTGTCGTTCTTTGATTTCAGTTGTAGGCTTTGGTGACCTGCTGGGCTTTGTAAGCTCATTATATGTGGTTAATGATTTCAGGTGCAGGGCCTCCAGCTTGACGATCTTTCTGCCGAGTTCTGTAGCTTTTTCTTTTGTAGCCTTGGTAGGCTTTCTTTTGTAGCCTGTACGGCTAGTGTAATGTTTTCTTTTGGCTGTACTTTGACTCTTGTATTATTTGTGAATTACAGTATCCGCTGCTGTTTCTTTTCTGTAATGTAATTATCTCTGGCTCTGGATATATGTTTGTATGGATTGATATGAACAAAAAATGAGGAAACCGATAGAAAGAAAAAAAAATAGAACAATCAGATGAATCCTTTCGCTACACGGATCTTGGGGTCGTTACAGGAGCACAGCAGAGAAATTAGCATGTCCTTACTGCATGGAGAACAATAAAGCTTTCACATTAAAACATGAAGGGAAAAATACTTGGTTTGATTGTCATCGTATGTTTCTAAGTGCTAATCATCAGTTCCGAAGAAATAAGGAATCATTTGTTAAAAACAAAATTGAGCGATCATCTCCTCCACCCAGATTAAGTGGTGATGATATACTTCAGAGATTTTTCGACATTCCAACAATTATTGATTATCCAATGCTTATCCAATGCTATCCGAATCTAAATTTCCGGGTTATGGTGTTCATCATAATTGGATAAAAAAAAGTATTTTCTGGACATTACCTTATTGGAGAACTAATTTGATAAGACATAACTTGGATGTTATGCACATTGAGAAGAACTTCCTGGATAATATTTTTAATACAATTATGGACGTTAAAGGCAAGAGTAAAGATAATGTCAAAGCAAGGATGTACATTAAAGATTTTTGTCGGCGAAAAAATCTGGAGTTAGTAACAACAACTGACGGTAAACTAATGAAACCCAAAGCTCCTTACTCTTTCACGTTAGAGCAAAAAAGAATGATATGTCAGTGGTTTAAAGGTTTAAAGATGCCTGATGGCTATTGATCAAATATAAGCCGATGTGTTGACTTAAAATCTGCAAGGTTATTTGGACTCAAAAGTCATGATTGTCACATAATTATGGAGGTTCTTCTTCCGATCATAGTCTGTATGTTACCCGATTACATATCAAATCCGTTGATTGAGCTTAGCATTTTCTTCAAAGATTTATGTTCATCTAAACTAAGTGAAAATGCTTTACGGATGTACGAGGATAACATACCAATCATCCTATGCAAGTTAGATAAGATATTTCCCCTGGGTTTTTTTGATTCTATGGAACATCTTCCAGTCCATCTACCTTACGAAGCTAGAGTTGGTGGACCTGTACAATATCGTTGGAGGTATCCTTTCGAAAGATAAATGTGTTAAGATTTTAATTAATCCTTCAATATTTTTGAATCAGTAGAGATAACATATTTTGATTAACTTTACTATGATTGTAATTGATTAATAGATATCTGAACAAGTTGAAGAAATATGTTAAGAATAAAGCACGACTATAAGGATCGATATGTGAAGCATACTTGTCTCAAGAAACAACTCACTTTTGCTCATACTATTTCGAGCCACATGTAAGGAGTACAAGAACAAAAATTGGTCGTAACATGGACTTCGATGTAGAAGAACAATCACATGCTACACTATCAGTATTTAGAAGGTAAGGAAAGCCTAGTGGCAAATGTGTTGAAAGATATCTCAACGATTTAGAAATAAATACAACGAATTTATATGTACTACTGAACTGTGAAAAAGTTGAGCCAATCTTAGAGTAAGTTCTAACATAATTTTAATAATTAATTAGTAATGTTTATTTAATAATACTGAAATATTATTTGTCACCAGGTATTTCGTAAGCAATTTGCCTTTGACAGATTCAAGGGATGTTGAGAAAGCTGTTGCAAATGAATTTCCAACTTGGTTCAGATCATATGTGAGCACATTTTTTTTATAAATTTAAATATTATTTATTATCAAAAATACTAAAATTTATCATGTTTTTAGGTACAAATCCCTGATAACAAATGTTTCGATAAAGAATTGCAAGCATTAGCATGGGGTCCAATGCGAAAAGTTAAAACTTGGCCAATATATATAGTGAATGAGTTCAGATTTCATACCAAATCGTGGAGTGAAAGAAGAAAAACTGAAAATTGTGGAGTATGTGTTAGAGGGAACACTCATGAAGAAGATGAGTGTGATTATTATGGTATTCTGAATGAGGTCCTTGACTTGGAGTACCCAGGCAAAGATGAGAATTTTGTATGCTTATTTAACTGTCAATGGTATGATCCAGTACAGAATAGAGGCACAAGGGTTCATCCTGCATATGGTTTAGTAGATGTTAAACATAGTAAAAGATACGGAAAGTTTGATCCATTTGTGTTAGCAAGTCAAGCTATTCAAGTTTATTTCAGCAAATATCCCAGTGGCCGTAGAGACAAACAAGATTGGCTAGCTGTCATAAAAATAAAAGCACAGGGAATAATTGATCAACAATACATTGTAGCAACTGCACATCAAGAGGATGAGATGTTAAGTTATATGCCTGTTGAAATTGAGGAGATGACAACTACAACTTCTACTATTGAAATGGAGTTAGAAGATGTTAATAGTTCAATTAGTTCAGACGAAGAAGAGAACGAGGATGAAAGTGAAGATACCCTTGAGAGTGATGAAAATAGTTTTGATGATTCTGATTAGTTTTTGTAATTTAGAATTGTAGAATTTAAATGTTTTGTAATATTTTTACTGCTTAGAAATGATATTGTATTTTGCCACCTTGTCTTTTATTAACTGCTTCATTAACTGCTTCTCGTAATTCATTACCTGCTTCATTAACTGCTTCATTAACTACTTTATTAACTGCTTTATTAACTGATTTATTAACTGTTTTTCAATGGTTTAGTAATTATTTTTTTTTAAAATATTGCAGATGGCTTCAGGCGACGATCCTTCTCGTAAATCATTTGCCTCAAAGTTCCGCCGGAAGAAGATTACGACTAGCAAACCCACACAGACTGAGGTAGGTGAGGGGCCTTCAGTTCCACCAGATCTACCTACACCACCACCACCACCACCTGCTAGGAGCCAGCAGCCTTCACCAGAGCAGGGTCAGGGACAGTTAGATCCACCTCCTGTTGTACCTCCATACTTCCCTGGCCACTTCCCTCCCAGCTCGACGAGTCCTCGCTTCTCCTCTCCATATCAGACACATGCTTCTCCATTCTATCCATATTATCCCCCACCATCATCACAGGCTGCTGGTCCATCCACTGGTCCTCATCCTCCTTACCCATATTACTACCCCTATCCGGTACAGCATGAACAGGGTGGACCATCACGACCACCAGAGGTTGGCGCTAGCGATCCTGCAGCAGCAACAGATAAGCGTCAATACATCGAGCCTGACGGCGATAAGTAAGTTTAATTTAAATTATTAAGTTGTTTTTATTTTGATATATTACATGTTATTGATAAACAAAGTCACTTGCAGCTTCAATCCTTCAATGCCACCTATACATGTTTTGATTAAAAAAAATTTAATTATTTAAGTATATATATATAGTTTTTGAAAATATATTAATTTTCTTTGGGAGAAATCAATTTTGAAATTTTTGTTTTGAAATCGAACGCAATATTAGGAACAAACAGATATCATCTCGAAAAGACAAGACTGTCGTTCATTAATAGGTTCAGATTACAAAGCTTTAAAGGATCATTAATTTTATAACCAAAATCAGGATAATAAAATGATATATCTCTCCAAGGAAAGAGGATATCATTCATTATCAATCCTTTGAATATAACGATAATGATCGTTTAGTTAAAATTTCCCAAAGATAATTAATCATAGTTTTTGAAAATTTCAATTTTTGAAAATTAAATCTGGGTTTCTAAATCTCCTACGAGCGCAAGCCCTCATAGTTAATTACATCGTAGAAAATCGGAATTTCCTACGAAAACTCTCGATTAAAATAGCGGTGTAAATTTTATTTAAGAATTTCAAGGATTGATATCAAAGGAGAAAATGGTATGAATTTTCAAATGGGATTGGATCGAATCTGAACACTTATTTTCAAAGTCAAAGGAAGAGGAGTAGGGAGTGTTTTTAAGATTCTGAATTACTTCAGAAAACACTCCAACTAATTCTAATTGTTAGGCTCGTATTTGATTGAAAGCGATGTTTAGTTTAAGTGATCGATTTTATTAGAAATTTGGGATTCGATTCCCGAAAATTGAGGTCTTATGGCCCGAGCCAGCCTCGGAACCTAAGTCTAAATTGGGTACTAAAAAGTGACCCGAAACCTAGCTAGTGCAATGCGAATCTGGTCTTACCCCGGCCTGGATTGGGGAGCCAGCTAAACCACCTAAACGATTTAAAATTATGAGTCCGGTCTTTTAATGTTGAGTGGTAGGGACGTTTTTTTTAGAAAAGTATAAGGAACAGGGTCGACATCTAGAGCAGATCCTTAATTGACCCCTTAGACTTATGTTGGGTATTCGATGTCTAAGTAATGCAATTAAATATTAGACTCTTTTAAATTTGTTTCTAATGCGATGCATGCTAATTGACTCGATTGAATGCAAAATTTGTATGTAGCAGTTTAAAAATTTTGGCTTAGAAAATAGGTTTTTCCCTAGAGATTGCATAACATCCCCTTGACAGATCGGCACCCTCATAGGCCAGGTGGTCTGCCAGAACCCGCAGGCGGGGAGATGCCTAACAAGGTTGAGAAGGTACAATATGAATGCATGAAAAACCCTCGGCGAGTCCGAGCTTACTTCTTAGGACCGTTTAGAATTTCTATCTTATCTTAAAAATTTTATTTAATTAAAGTAGAAGAATTTTTTGACAGACCCCTTAGAGCCTAAATTCGAATTCCAGGCTAAATCAAACACGGCATACAAGTAAAAAGACTAGAAAAGCAGGAGTTCTAATGCGAAATCAATTAAATAAATCAATTAAATATATCACATTGAATGTCCATATGGCAAGTGCCACTAATTATTACATCTCAAAAATTACAATAAATTAAAGTGGCCGGGCACCACTAACTACAACCCGGATTTCTAATCCTAAATCAAATGATTTTGAGACTTGGGATTCTTCTCGTCGTTCAATCCTTCATCTTCTCACGAACATCTCGATTCGTCGGTTCAGGATATCCAAATGGAAAGAAACTCCCCCTTGATCGGGGTGTTATCTTTCCTCTTTGGATACTTGCAAAGTATCCTAATTTAAATTCCAAATGGAAGAAGACTCTCCCCTTTAGGGATGTCTTGATCTCTTTGGAATTCAAATAAGATATTCATATCCCAATCTCAAAACATTTTAAATAAATACAACCTTAATTGAATTAAATTTACATTAAGAGAAATAAGAAAATCTAGACTCGATCCTGCAAGGTTATCCTAATAATCAACAGTTGTATATATTCCCAAGCAGTTATAATATGAAAATTTAAAATGCATTTTTTTTAGCCACACTTGGCCATGCTCTTTTTATTTAAAGGGGGTCTTAAGCGCGGCAGGTACCTGTGCAAAGAGTATATATTTTTATTAACTGCCCCCTTTAATTTTAGCTCCTTATACGAGCATGGCCACCTGCATAAGATTGCACAAGTATAATTCGCTCCTAACCTAGGGGTAAATCTATCGTACAATCAATCACAGAATGCAGGAAATAAATAAACACATCAATTCTACACTAGCAAACAGCATGCAATAAAAACTCGAAAACTCGGCACACAACTGCAGAAAGTAAAACACCGGCCTATCCTAGAACTAGATTCGATGATCCTAGCAAACCATCTAAAGTGTGTGAGGTAGGTCGTGTGGTTTTGATGTATCCTAATTAGGATTATTAGTTAAAGTTGTCTAAAATTTGATTGGTTGGAAGGTTTAAGGGATTTAAGTTTGAATTCAAATATTAATGGCTTAAGATTAATTTTAAGATTCGTTTAATTATTTGTTGGATATCACATTTGTTTCACACCGAGGCCGTGAAGTTTATTTCACCTTCCTTGGGGCTAAGTTAATAGCCTCGTAGGCCTGGGTTACCCAGTGGTACCCGATATAATTAAGTGAGTTAGATTGATTAAGACTTAAGAATTAATGAATTTTATTAGAAATGTTTGATCGCTGATTTTTAAAGTTAGATTAATTTAAGTATGCCATTAATTGATTCGTGGCGTTGTGCCACCAGGCTCGAGGAACCAGCCTCCTTAGGACACGTAGCCCCGCAGCCCGGAGTAGTCCAGCCGATAAACCAAATTAATGTAGTTAAATTAGAAGTTTTAAAAGGTTAGATAATTAATAATTAATCTATTTTTAAGGTTTAACACCCCTTGGAATCCATTCGTGGCGTTGTGCCACCAGGCTCGAGGAACCAGCCTCCTTAGGACACGTAGCCCCGCAGCCCGGAGTATTCCAGCCAATAAACTTCATCTTTAGGATGGTTGTTGTGTTTTAAAAGGTTTGTTGAATGTTTTAAACATTAAGTTAAGATTTTCTGGAATTTTAGAACAATTTTGAATTTTATGAATTTTTTTGAATATTTTAATCATTTAATTAAAGGGTCAAAAATTGACTTTTTGATTAAGTTCAAATTCTGGAATGTTTGTATTTTATTAAAATACTAGACCTTACTACGATCAGTTAGAAGGTAAGTACGTTGAAATCGGATTTTTCTACATTTTATTACAAAGGTTTGAAGTTTTGAACTAGATTTGACCTATAGTTGACCAAAAAGTTGACTTTTTGAAATATTAAAGATTTCTGGAATTTAATATTTTTAATAAATACTAGGAGTTATTGTGAGTTGAATGCAAGTGAGTTTGGGTGATTTGGATTTTTCTGGAATTAATTATGAAGGTTTGAAGTTTGGGTATTTAATGAATTTCTTGAAATTACTTAATTAGAGGGCCCTTTTTGTAATTTTGCTCCAAATGAGTTCCCAACTCCTTGAAATCAGCTCCAAAGGTCAGGAATGACCTAAGGAGAGATTCCCAAGTGTTTGGGACATTTTTGGAATTTTTAATATTTTTTAATTAATTATATTAATTAAATATTCAATTTCACTTAAAATTAAATTAAGGTTTAATTTGCTGTCAAATTAAAGGGCTTTTAATTTTCATTGATTAAGCATTTGATTCTGGTCAGTTAGAGGGGTTTTATGTATTTTTTGGGATTTAAAAAGGATTTATTACATTTTCTTGAAGTTTTAAGGGTTAATTAAGGGTTTAAGACTTAGAAAATTAATTAAGGACCTTAATGATTTCAAAAATCAGTCAAACCTTTCCTAGTGGTTGTACATGTCACTAAGTTCAAGTGCTTGAAGTTTCAACTCAAATAGGAGTGAATCCTAATTATTAGAAATATTCTAAATTTTCTAATAAAGGTCCTTAATTGTTGTCCTTAATAATGTCATTAAGTTAATTAGGTTCAAATCAAATCCTTTCTAAACCTTGAACAAGCATGAATGAAACACATAAGCATCACACTCAAGTCCTTAAATCTAGGAGAACCTAGACTAGGTGGTGTGTGCATCCTAAGCATGCAAAGTTTGATATTAATTAAGGTAATAAAATTTTGATTAGTGAATGATTAGAATGTAATCACTTCACTAATCATCCCCCATAAATTTCTATTCAATCAAGCCTAATCTATGTTTAAGATTTCAAAAGGATCTCTCAAGTGCTCTCAAAATTTAATATATATAGTTTTAAAACTAATTTTAATATCTATAAAATAGATTAGTTTTAGAAATTCTAGAAAATTTAAAGTATTTTAAAATAGTTTTTTTTTTATTAGATATAAAAAAAAATAGTTTTAAAACATATTTGAAAATATTTTGATAATATAAAATGATTTAAAATAAGGATTCTTTGAATTTTAAAAAAAAAATTTGAATTAGACATTAATTAAATATTCAAACATTTATTAATTGAAAATATTTAACACATATAATACATATGAAATTAATTTTAAATTAGGTTAAAAGTTTTTATTGTGTTCTCTGAATTTTTTAAGAAAATAATCTTAAAAATAAATTTTTAATATTCTAAAATTTTTTAATAAAAAAAACTTTATTAATAAGAAATATTTAATAAATCAAATAATTCAAAATATATATAATATTTAAAATCAAATTTAATTTTAAATTAAAGATCTTAATTTTCTGAGAAGTTTGATAGGTTATACTAAAAATTTGGACTTATATTTAATTTTATATTAATTTTTGAAATTTTCTGGTAATAAAAATAATTAAAATACTAATTGAAATTAATTAACAGGTAATGGCGGCGCGGCTGACACGTGGCGGCTCGTGGTTGGCGGAGCGAAAACGCGCGGCGGCGCCAATGATTGGCGGCGGCGGTCACGTGGGCCCCGGTTCACTTATCCAGCGTGGCATCCCGCCGTGGCCGTTGGATCCACGGGCGTTTGATCCGACGGTGGGGATTAAATCCCCTCGTTCGATCTCAACCGAGAATGATCGGACGGTGAGGTGTTAATCCCGTGGAAATGAACGGATGGCCCAGATCTCGTCGGACAGCCAACCGAGCGAAGATTCGAATACACGGGTGAATCAAACCCGCGGAAAGGCATGATCTGGACCGTCGATCGAGCGATCGACGGTCTAGAAAACGTACGCCTGGGCTAGGGTGCGAAAACGCGTTAGGACCTGTTTTTTCGCTCGTTCGCTCGATCCGATTAACCAAAACGTTTGAAATTTTAAATCTAGATAGCTTGAATAAACAGAAATAATGGGGGTATAACATTATAGCCTAATATGCATTGGATTAAACGCTATTTAAACTAGGTGTCTTAAACTAGGTTTAGGATTTTACCGAGATTTAATGGACGGTTTGGACCGTTTTTGGATTCTCTGAGCTTGTAGACTGTCCACGATTAAGTTCCTAGTTGGCTCCGAGCTCCGAAATGCCACGAATCGCCTTGAATAATCCTTGGATGGATTGGGTGTTGAACTCGCCGGAGGATCGCCGGAGGCGGCTTTGACCGTCGGGGTTTGAGTGGGGAAATGAGGGAGAAGCTAGAGAGAACTCAGAAAGACTGAGAGTTCGTCTGGAGGAGCCTTGGATGGGAGAGAGAGTGCTAGGGCATGAATGAGGCTCTATTTCATTCATTTGCCCTATTCAAACCCTCTCAGTTTGAATGGAGGGCTGAGATCAATGGTTTGAGCTTCCAGATGGCTGCCACCTGTCCAGGGAGTTGGTGGGAGTAGGGGGAATCAAGGACTAAAGGACATCTATGTGGAAAGCCATTTTTGTCCCCATTTGGACACATGGAGGGATGGGGACTGTTTGATCTGGATTCAAAGGTCAAGATTAATCCTAGGAAGCTTCTAGTGACTGTTCAAATGGCTGTAGGGGTTTTTAGTTAAAGTGTATTAGCTTAAGGGGGTTAATTTGGCCTATTAAAGGGTATTTTGACCACCCATTGACTGTTTGACCAGTCAATGGGCCCAGGTATGCTGAGGGTGGCATGGGAGGAGGCTTAGAAATTAAAAGAAAATGATGGAATGGATTTAGATTAGGAGGGATTAATTTTAATGGGTTAATTAAGGCTCAAAAAGGCTCATTTGACCATTTGTTGACTGGTTTGACCAGTCAATGGCCAAGTGGACAGCTGATGTGGCATGGAAGGGTCTCAAAGAGGGTCTAGAGTGGTTTAGTAGGGGTTGGGCTAATTTGGATCAAACCATTTGGGCATTTAAACCTCTTAAAGAGCCTTGTTGACCATGTTGACCAGTCAACTGGTTGACCAAGGGTGAGGTGGCAGTCAAAGAAATTTAGGGAATTGATTAAGAAGAGTGGAGAGGGGTTTAACAAAGACTTGGGTGGATTTTAAATTTAATTCAAAGTAGAGGGCCTTAAAGGTTGGTTTGGTCAAACTAGGTTGACTGAGTCAACCAGGTTGACCCAGGGTGTGAGTTTGGTCCAGGTAGGTTTGATACAATATTTGGAATATGGTAGAAGTGATTCCATGGTTTAAATGGGTCAATTGAGTCAAAATGGCTTAATGGGCCCTTAATGGGCCCTTAAGCCAAAATTGGTTGACTTGGTCAACCAACTAGGCTCAGGGTCCGAGATCAGGCTCAACAAGTTTGAAATGACTTTTTAAAATCAATGAAAGTGGTTCCACAGCTTAAATAGGTCATTTAGGTCAAAAACACCTATTTAGACCCTTAAAAGGCCATTTGGGTCAACTAAGTTGACTTGGTCAACCAGGTTGACCTAAGGCCTGGAAATGGGATCAACAGATTTGAAATGATATTTGGAGACCATTGGAGGTGGTCCCAAGGTCTGGAGGGGTCAATTTGGTCAAAATGCCTGTTTTGACCCTTAAGGGCTTGTTTGGTCAACCTAGGTTGACTTGGTCAACTAGGTTGACCCAGGGTCTGGGTTTGGGTCGAACAGGTTTCAAATGGCATTTCAAGACTAATGGAAATGGTTGGATGGCCTAGAGAGGTCATTTGGGTCAAAACACATGTTTGGACCCTTAAAGGGCCTCTTGGGTCAAACCTGTTGACTTGGTCAACCAGGTTGACCCAGGGGTTGGGAATAGGTTCAAAAGATTTGAAATAACATTTGAAACTTGTTGGAGGTGATTGCATTCAAATCGGAGTTCATTTGGTTGAAAATCAACATTTGAGCCCCATAGGGGTATTTTGGTCATTTTGACCCCTGGTCAACTAGGGGTCAAACTAGGTCTAAAAAAATGCAGTTTAATGTTCAACATATCAAGATTAAAGGTCTGGAAGTGATTAGAGGCTTTGGTGAAGGCTCTAAGGTCAGAATCTTCAAAGTGACAGATCCAGTGGCATAGGCTGTAAATATTTGAAGGTTTTACAGCCTTTGAGTTTCGATTAAGTTTTTGAGGTTAGAGACCTCGGAATGGGCTCAAATTTGGAGGGTTGCCTCCAGAGACATGTCCTATCAGTATGAAACTGACAGACTCTGAATCGGAGGTCATTTAACTGGGCTTCAAAGTGTTTGAAAATTCAACGGAAAAGGCCTTTAGGACAACACCTTTGGACCTTGAATTTTGATATAAGATTTGGATTTTAAATTGGGTTTGGATTTTGATCTGATTAGGATCCCAAAGTGACTAAGATCTAGGAATCTAGAAGGATAGAAGAATCCTAGAGCCTAAGATCCTTCCTGAAGTCTAGAGGAGTTTAGAAGGATCCTAGGACCCTTAGAATAGATCCTAAGGTCGAGATTCTAGAAAGATCCTAGAGTTTTTGAATTGATTTGGGAATTAAATTAAGGATCAAGAGTAGTCTGAGTGACCTCATACAAAAATGAGGTCAACAAATGGACCCCCAATATGTGTAAGAGAGCGAAGTTCTATTGCACATATTGGCGTTGACCGAGATTAAAGATCAAGTGTGGAATTTTAATCCTAAGAGAATGAAAAATTCATCCATAAGAAATCAAGATTTAAATTTATCAGGGTAGTGCCACTGAGGGCATGCTCTACCACTAATCGCTTAACTCAAATACTAGTGTGGTGCCACGGAGGGCATGCTCCAACACTAGCGGATACGAATTAGGATGCTCCATCACTAATCGTTTAACTCAAATACTAGTGTGGTGCCACGGAGGGCATGCTCCAACACTAGCGGATACGAATTAGGATGGCGCCACGAAGGGCACGCTCCATCACTAATCGTTTTTAACTCAAATGTTAGGGTGGTGCCACAGAGGGCATGCTCCACCACTAACGGATACGAATTAGGATGGCGCCACAAAGGGCACGCTCCACCACTAATCGTTTTTAACTCAAATGTTAGGGTGGTGCCACAGAGGGCATGCTCCACCACTAACGGATACGAATTAGGATGGCGCCACAAAGGGCATGCTCCACCACTAATCGTTTTTAACTCAAATGTTAGGGTGGTGCCACAGAGGGCATGCTCCACCATTAACGGATACGAATTAGGATGGCGCCACAAAGGGCACGCTCCACCACTAATCGTTTTTAACTCAAATGTTAGGGTGGTGCCACAGAGGGCATGCTCCGCCACTAACGGATACGAATTAGGATGGCGCCACGAAGGGCACGCTCCACCACTAATCGTTTTTTAACTCAAATGTTAGGGTGGTGCCACAGAGGGCATGCTCCACCACTAACGGAGATTAAATTCGAGGTAGGAAAAATTAAAAAATCACATCTAGACTTAAGAAAAGAGATATGAGATATTGAAATTAAAACGATTTGCAACAATTAAATCAAATTGACTTAAAACTTGAAAAAAATTTATTAATTGAAAATTCGAGCTACATCAAGCATAGTATCTCTTAAGGAAACGCCCGTTTACAGGAAGCATCGGGTGATTTCCCTTACAATCCACTAGCTGATACGAGCCTCCTTCGTAGGTTGTTTCCACTACGAAGGGTCCTTCCCAAGTTGGTTCAAACTTTCCACCGAGTTTTCGGTGCGCTAAGATAGGCCTCCGAAGAACCAAGACCAAGTCGCCTACTTGGAAGGTTCTAGGTCGCACTAACTTATCGTGAGCTTGAATCATTCGGGCTTTATACAACTCTAAATTTTGCTGAGCTTGAAGACGACATCCTTCAAGGCTTTCAAGTTCTTCTAGACGGAGTTGTGCATTTTGTTGAGTTGTAATCTGGTTCTGAATTGCAATTCTGAGTGAAGGGATTTGAACTTCCAGAGGGAGTACGGCCTCGGATCCATACACTAGTGCAAACGGTGTGGATTGGGTCGGGGTTCGATAAGTGGTCCTGTAGGCCCACAAAGCTTCCACCAACCTCTCATCCCACTGACGTTTATTTTCATCGAGGGTCTTTTTAATGATTTGAACCAAAGTTTTATTGAAGGCCTCAGCCAATCCATTAGCCCGTGGATAATAGATTGTTGAGTATCTCCAATCGATACCATGGCGATTTGCAAAATTGTTGATCTTTGTAGACTTGAAAGCGGACCCATTATCGGATATGATTCTGCGCGGAACGCCGAATCTATAAACGATATGGTCACGAAAGAATTTCATTACATGATATGATGTTACATTTCTCAATGGGATTGCTTCAGCCCATTTTGAAAAGTAGTCAGTCGCTGCTAAAATGAAGCGGTGACCCTTCGAGGAAGGAGGGTCAATTGGCCCAATGATATCCGTGCCCCAACTTTCGAAGGGCCACGAGGCTATCGTGGGATGCAACACGTTAGGCGGCTGATGTAAAACCACACCATGTACTTGGCATTGATGACAACACTTTGCAATTTTCATGCAATCGTCAATCATCGTAGGCCAGTAGTATCCAAGTCTTTTGATCTTCATTTTCATCTTTGGACCCGATTGATGAGCACCGCACAGTCCAGCATGGACTTCGTTAACGATCTTCAGGGCCTCACATTTGTCTAAACAACGGAGCCACATCTGACCGAACGATCGTCGGTACAACGTATTATTGACTAGTGCGTAGGATAGGGCACGTTTCTTAATTTGATGGGCAAGTGATCTCTCGTGAGGGAGCTTGCCTTCTTGAAGGTATTCAATTATCGGTTGTCTCCAATCTGTTTCTTCATTGACTGCTGAAGAGGTAGAAAGGATTTGGAAAATTTGCTCGTTGATGTGCTCCAAATCTATAGGAGACAGGACTTGACGACCCTGCACCTCTATAGGGATGGAGT
>CM028342.1:403523-532351 GCA_016618105.1 Dendrobium huoshanense | reverse complement strand
ACATGGTCAGAAGTTATTGGTGGAAGACAGAGGGGGAGGGTATATGGCATGGGTTCACAGGTTTTTGCTATTGAGGGCAGTTCATACACCTCTGCATTTCATGATCCAAGTGGAGCTGAAGAATCTGTAAGCGAGAGGGTTGCAGCGCTTACTAGAGAGATTGAAGAGATGAAAAGGGTTCAATCTAGAGAGATTGAAGAAATAAGAAAGGTTCAGAATGAAATGCAAGCAGAGTTGCAATCCTACAGAGTTGGAAAACAGAGGAAGAAGGACCAACAGGAGCAGCCATCTGCAGACGGTGAGGATACAGATGATGATTAGATCTATTTTATGTTTGATGATTGTATTAATTAGAACTTGTGAAT
The DNA here is from genome assembly GCA_016618105.1 of Dendrobium huoshanense. Taxonomy (NCBI): domain Eukaryota; kingdom Viridiplantae; phylum Streptophyta; class Magnoliopsida; order Asparagales; family Orchidaceae; genus Dendrobium; species Dendrobium huoshanense. Next base: position 531,986 of record CM028342.1, on the reverse strand, counting down.
TTCAGAATTTATGATTGTAACATTATCATGAATTTACTTGTGAACTGTGATTGTAATGTTATGATGAGCTTGTGGTTGTATTTATAATTTATGGTTGTTATGAATCTAGCGGCGTGTTGCCCAATATATGATTGTGATGAATATAGCGGCGTGTTGCCCAACATATATTGCTCTTTCTGCAGGTTTAGACTTTAGGGTGAACCTCCCTCAAATAGAGGGGATGCTGTCAATTTTTTTTTGCAGGTGCTATAGGTTTCCGGCGGCTACCCGGCGGTTTGGCCGCCGGAAACTACGATACCGAACGGCCAATTGCCAGCCGCCGGTAATGGCATTACACCGTCGGTTTATTACCGGCGGTTACCGACGGCCACCGGCGATTCTACGGTGGACAGCCGGCGGTTTAGACCGCCGGAAATACCGACGAGTTTCGTCGGTTAATTAACCGGCGGTCTACCGGCGAAGGCCGGCGGTTTTAAAAAAATACGACGGCTAACTAAACCGCCGGCCTAAAATCCGGTTGAAACCGGCGGTCGGAACCTTCGGAAAACCGCCGGCTTCATAAACCGCCGGTAAAAAACCGCCGGTGATAGTTTCCTACGCAATTTTTTCCGGCGGCACAAAACCCACCGTAAAGCCGCCGGTAGTTAAAAAAACCGCCGGTGAATATAGGCTAACCGCCGGATTTCAGCGTTTTTCCTGTAGTGATCCTTGCACAATAAGACTAGTGCTGAGCTTTATGGTATTCTTTATGGCATTAAACTTTGTATTTTTCTGCAAATTTACACTTTCATCATTGAGGTTGACTCCCTTTACAACATTCATTTTTTTAATGGTATGGTTGAGTCAGAGAGTAATGTGAATCTTTCCAATTTGGTTAGGGAGATAAAACACTTATTGAATTTAACTAGTGCTACCTTCTCTCATGTTTATAGGGAGTCAAATTTTTGTGCTTTCTGGTTGGCTAACTGGTGTTGCAAAATGTCTCAATTTAGGGATTATTATGCTAATAACCTTCTTGTGCACTTAAGGGGCATTATTTTTCAGGATGGGATTGAAACTCCTTATATTAGAAATTAATGTGGTTCATTTGTTTATGATGTTAGCCTTTGTTTTTTTCGTAGATCTTCCTGCTAAGTCTAGTGGTTCTCCCTTTTGGCTTATGCTGCTTAATTTGGTTGTTGGTTCAGGTTTTTGTGCGGGGATGGATAATCTGTTGGCTTCTCTTTACCGTAGTGTGGCTCCTTTTTTGTCTTATTTTGTGGTTGGATGGGGCCTTGTTGTTGGGTTTCTGCTTGGATTTTTGCTCTGTTTTGGGAAGAGTTTTCTTTGTTGTGGCTGTTTGTCTAATTCGGTTATTTGGCCCAGTTTGATAGTTGTTATTGGCTTTATTGATTACTGTTTAACTAGTTGTACCTATTTGACGTGTTGGTGGACTTATCTTATTCCTGCTTACTTTTCCAATTTTTTTGGAATCTTATATATCTCTGTTGGTGCTAGTCATACCAGGAATCTAGCTTATGGTTACATGTGGACTTATTTTATTTGGGATGATTATATGGCTGATAACCATCTGTGGTCTTTTATGGGCAATGCTTTTTTGGTGTATACGGTGGATGCTGGGTTGTAGTACGGGTTTGATTTCTTTATTTGGTATCATGATAGTTACTTCACTTCTTTGTACAAGTTCTTCTCGGTGCAAGTATTACTTCTAGTTTTTTGCTGGATTTGGAGCTGGATTGGAGCTTTTTGTGGTCTTATCCTTTTTTGGGTGCCCATTCTTGTGCACTGTAGAATGTATCTAGGTTTATCTGTACTTTTGCTTAGATGGGAGCTCAAGCTTTTATGTTTTCTTTTTTCTTTGAATTTTGTAGCTCTTATGAGCATTAGTATGTTTGAGTTCCCTTTAAGGACTTTGAAAAATTTTCCCATAATAAACGCGTAGGCCCCTCTATGAGTTTCTCCTAAAAAAATGTTAAAATCAGTTGATTTTAAGCTCACTCGATTCGTCTTGTCGAGAAGCTCAATTTGATTATAAGCATGCAAGGTTTGGAGAATGTATGTCCTCAAATAAATATTCCAAAATTTTTAGTATGTTTCAAGTGTGTTCAATTTGGACTCATTGAGACTCGAATCATATCGTATGCTTCATCTTATCGATATTTCTAGTTGAACTACTATATTGCTAAATTTGAAGTTTGGATGGTCTTGAATTTGATATTGGTTGTTACAATTAAAAACTAATGCTTCTAAATTCGTGCACGATTAATTTGATTTTTGAAGATGTATTAGTTACTCCCTATTTTTGGACATTCCTATTTTCTGACATTGGATATTGTGTCCTCAAATGTATTCACTAATTTCTTAAAAGTTTTTAATTGTGACATATATATAGTTTTAATTTTGATAAATTTATGAGGTATGATCACTTCCTATATATATCAAGATCAACCTCTTTTTAAGGGCTATGAGTCAAATAAAATATCCTAAATTATAATTTTACTCTTTATTCAAATTAGCACATCAATCTTAGTAAATAAAAAAAATTGCTATGCATTATTTAAAATTTCTCAAAATTGGTCGTAAAGGTCGTATTAAGCTCTAAAAATGCCAAAACTAAACACAAACGATCAACAACGATAAACTAAAAAATACAGTAATAGACTTACATGGGACAAAAATCGGGCTCAAACACGTGTAGGTTTTCTATGAAATTTTTGGAACAATTTATTTTTAAAATTAACCATCATACGAAAAGTCAATTTCAAAGTCTATGATTAATGCCTAAATTAAGGTATATTATTAACTAATAATTTTTATGTTTAAAAATAGATATAATTTTAAATAATATATAAGTTTAAAATACATTAATAATATTTAAGTTATTCTTAAATAATAAGCCTTAATGTGCATGCATGCATGGCCTTTATTTTCATATAAGGAGTACATCATGTAAGATTCCAAGAAACCTGAACTGCAATGCGTGCCGGGCAAAGTGGAGATTAGAGCAGTCTTGGACCAGCCAGCCATTAGTGATCTCCACACGTCTTCTTCCTTCTACACAAGAAAGAAAATCCTCTCTCTCTCTCTCTCTCTCTCTCTCTCTCTCTCTCTCTCTCTCTCTCTCTCTCTCAATGAAGAAGAATGATGATTTTTCATTACACTTTTGTGTCTTAAAGCTTAAAGGCTTAAAGCTTTACTCTTTTTGTTTGGGATTTTCTTCTCCTTCTGTGTTTAAAAATTTGATTCAGCTATTGATAAATGATAAGTTCTACTTGATAAGAAAGTAATTGTGATCAGGTGGCTTACCTATTCACTATCTGGTTCAGTACCTACAGCTTTTTCAGAAAGATTCTCCTGCTCAGCCGTTTGATGCTCTGCGCCATGATCAATCTCAGTCGTTGCTCATTAACGGCATGTCATCTTCCCTCTTTTAAAACCATTAATTAGTTCACTGTAGATGAAACTATGGAATACATGAAACAGTTCTCTATGATCATTTCTGCTTCACTACTTGATTTGCTCTAACTTTCTTCATGCAGGAATTTCTATCTTCTAGTTTTCATTGCTCTGCTGCGTGCAAGCTAAATCTCATAGATTATCTTTTACTTTGTCTACATCTAAAACTACTACTTGTTTATTGTTAATACACTCTGATGTATGGGGACCTTCCCCACTCTTATCCTAAAAAAACTATAAATGCTATCTTTTTTTTTGTTGATGTTTATACACGTTTTTGTTGGATATATACATCCTCTTCATAATAAAACTGAGACTTCTCACAAGTTTATCCAATTTAAAACTCATGTGGAAAAAAAACTCAATCACCCCGTTAAAATTCTCAGGTCCGATGGAGTACATTAATCATGCCTTTAATACTTATCTCAAACTATGTGATATTGTGGGGTGTTACATCGCTACCTACAAGATCTGTGATGTCATTGATTATATAAGGAAGGAGATACAACATGCATCAGATATATTTTATTTTGATTCATTGAAAAATATATGAATTCCACGTCAGCTTATCACTTAAGAAACCTTAATTTCAAATATCTCGAATATGATACACGTAAAGGCTTCTTCATGCCATTTGAAGGAGTCATTCGTTCCCTTTCTACTTTGTTATCCGTATGTCGAGTTCTCTGCTTAATAATTTAAATCATATCCGTTATCGATTCAATCGCATCACAAGTTGACTTAAACCTAATTTTCTCAACAAAAAAAGTCTCACATATAAATAATTAACAACTATCATTAACATCAAAGGATATACACTACAAGAAAATGGGTCAATAACGGCAAAAAAATTGTTCTCTAAAAATGATAATTTGACCGCTAAAGCAAATAGCTGAGGCTTTTAGCGATCAAAATTTTTTTTGGTTTCTAAATTAGTGACTGCTAATTAGTATTGGTAGCTAAAATTTTACATATTAGCGACCATCTTTTTGATGCTAATGTATATTTATTTGGATGCTATTTAGTAATTATAATTATTAATTTTATTTATTATACTTTTCCTATAACGACCAAATTAAATTAAAATTTGCCGCTAAAATGATCAACAAAATAAATCACATGCCCCTTTAATTTCATGATGTGTTGATATATATTTATGGATATAAAATTTGGTGATATTTAGTTAAAAAAATTATTATCCAATTATTATGCCTTGGCTATAACAATTAAGATCAATCCATCACTCCTTTATATTGCAATTAGCTAGATAAATTTCATAATAGAGAAATAACACAAATTTTAATAGCTTGAGGTAACAATAATAAAAAACATAGAATCCAAAAAAATATCTTCATTAATCAAAATCATTATCAAGGGTTTGCTAGGAGAAAAAGAAAATTATATTCATTTATATATTTTTACAAAAATACATTCATCAATTAACATATAAAATATGATCTCAAAAATCATTAATCATAAAATCTGAATGTTTACAAAATGATAACATCTTGAAAACATCAAAATCTTTTTTTAAATTTTATGTAAATAAATATAAAATAACAAAATTATTACTTTTTCTCTCATATCAACCCTATCAAAGGTAAATGCACAACATCAATCTTTAACCATGCTAACGCAATCAATATCTTGTAGTACTGCTGCACTGTGGGATCCAACTTCTCTGCTTTGTCCCATATAATGAGGAATAATCATATGATGATGAGGCATTAACACAGCAATCATATCCTCATGTAGAACTTTGTTTCTCTACAAATAAAAAAAAATATTATGATCAGGATCAAAATAGCTTACATAATTAATCAAAGAACCTTGAAGCAAGATCAACCTTTGCATAATTCCAGCGCTGAACAAAGTGTCTTGCAACATCCCTGCAAGGGGTCCCCAAAGAGCATATGGGATATCATGCCAAGGCATGTGAGGATACTTGCTTCGGTCCACCTCATCTTTCATTGTATATTCCCATGAATTTGGTTCAGACTCCTTTAATAGACAAAAGGAAGTTTAATTTAAATTTGAAAAAGAAACAAATTCACTATTAGGGTCTAAGTAATCAACAACATATAATAAATTTACCTTCAAATTGTACAGATCAAACGACAATAATTGCTTACAAAACTTCTAGTTCATTATCTTGCTACGAGTAAATGTCTGGAACAACATAAACAAAAGAAGATTAGAAAACAATATTTGCACAAACTTTATTAACAAACTTAATACATATGATAATGCAAAAAATTGAGGACATGAATGAAGTTGCTTCAAGCGAATACCATGTTAATTCATTTGCTGCTAGTATACTGGAAAAGCTAATCAAAATTTGTCACTAAAAATGATAATTTGGCACAAATATTCTTTTCAGTCATAATATTTGTGACAACATTCTGGGGATGGTCACTAATTACCTTTTTTGTGCCTTATTTTCCTTTTTTTTTTTCTTTTACCTTGGATCCTTATTTGCTCGTTTAATAAATTCTATGTTTTATCAAGGATTTTATAAAATGAAATTTTGTTGACTGAAGTGAACTTCTGTGATTGTTTATAAACCATAGATCATGATTGACCATTTTCATAACAAACTAAAGAAAGTCTAGGGCTTCAGCAAATGGAAAAAGAAAAAAAGGAAAACAGGGAGGGGAAAAGGCACATATTGTCCTAACAATTCTAGGGAGCACATACAATACCTTTTTTCCTTTGATAATAGAATCAATGTAGCCGATCAACATTTAGAAAAGTTTCCAAATGCATGATTAGGAAATCTATCATAATTTTTTTTTCATTGAATGCATTAGCATAGACCTTTAGTTGCTCTGAACCATACATATATCCTTTTGGGGTACAAGGATCAATATATACACCCTTAAGGAGAGCTTCTGCAGCTACATAGAGGAACAAAGTTTATTGTTACTCATTTTAAAGCATATGTGACAACATATGCAAGCATCCCCAGTACTGAGTATGAAAATATATTTTTCCACATAAAGGTTTGATGTAATAAGAAGCAACAAAATTTCTTAGGTATTAATCATTTTGTATTCTTGGAAAAATATCTCAGCACAAAACTCAAAAAATGGATAGCTTTGTAAATTTTAAACTCAAAAATATACAATCAAGTTGATCTTGCTGATATTTGAATAATGAAAGGATTAAAAAAGACAAATTAAGCACGTCGCAAGTCAAGAACATTACAACAGACTATCGAAAACCGACACCATTTTATAGTCGCTAGAATACTTTTGCTGCATAATCATCAATATATATTAAGAATGATTACAGGCATACAACACAATGATATTCCATCACCTCATGCAAGTTTCGTGGTAACATAACTATTAAAGAATCCAACCGTAAACAATATTTTAATTACATAAAATATTTTATAATATAGCTTGATGCAGTGCGTCTTAGGATCTATGGTGATTTATGGTTCATTATGTAACTAAATTATGAGATAAATAAAAACCAAGCAACAAAGCACTAAACTGGCTAAAAATAAGGCATAACTAAAAAATTACTAATCCATTTATGATAAAAGCATTCAATAGAATTTTATGGCGAAACTTTTTTCTTTTTCCATCATTAAATTTCCATCTTGATTTCATGCATATATGACATTCTTCTTTATGCTTATAATCTTTTAAAATAAAGCGCAATCATTTCTACAAGCATGAATCTTTCCACATCCTTGTCCAAGGTCTGATAGAATATTCTTTGAGTCATAATATAAAGACAGAAGTGGTTCACCTTTGACAAGATAGATTTTATGAATTCAAGGATCATATTGAATGATTTATTTGTCCAATGATTAAGTACTTTAATGTGTATTACTTTATAAGAATATGTAACATATATAAGTTTGAACCATGGTATAATCATGTTGTGTATCCTTCAACAATCTATCAAATATAGTTTTATTTTTCACGATAATATTATCACCTTCCTCATTTGGTGAACTATTAGGATTAGAATTCATGAAAGTTTCCCTATGTATATCCTAAAAGATTTCTTGCATCTCATTAAACTATTGATTTGCATATAAGATCATTTACATCTCTTTTACCAAAATCCTCATCAATAAAAACTTGAGAGGTTTCCCCATGACATGTCAAGTCAATGTATAATGTTTGTATTCCATTAATTAGTAAAATGATTTTCTACGATACTATAAGTCTGAAAAAAATATTAGCATAGTATTGACATGGACACCGAATCTTCTCTTTTTGAGGATTATTTTTGCGGGCAAATTTAATAAATTAAATGCCCTGACTCTATTCTCATGTTTTTGCAAATATCTATCATTGATATTAATCCAACTTCTATCCATTATGTTGACCTAAAAAAATTATCGAACAAAAATAATTATTTGTGCTAAGCTAGATATCGAAAAAGTTCTTAACTATGTTAACAGAGTTTCTTTCTCCAAAGAATCTAATATAATGGATATCCTCTTTCTTTACTTTTGGATTAAGACTTACATCTTCAGTAATTCTGTTCTTATCAATGATACTTGAACTTCACAAAACCATAACTAATACTTAGAATTATGTAAATTTAAATTAAAACTCAAATGTATTTATGTCAAACAATAATTATAAAAAAAATCAAACAATAATTACATATTTTTAAATCATTGAATAGAATATATAATTAATTATGTTACATTAAAATTCCCTTATGATTCAAATTTAATAAGAAAACAAACTAGCAAGATTGAACAAATTTTAAGTCTCATATTATGCTCGAACTCAACCAAAATTAAAAATAAATAAATAAAAGCATAAACAAAATAGTACTTCAATTTAATAGGTTCATTTAAAACCTTATTCGAGAGGATAAATACTTCGAGAAAAAAACAGACAAATATAGAGGGAAATGTATGCAGAAATAAAAAGAAAATAAAACATAGAAGGCCGTTTAGAGAAATAAATGGATGATTAGCTTGCTCGCTGATGGTGTTAAAAACAAAATAGTGAAAGATTTCCTGACAACTGGCATTGCATAAATCAGGGATTTCAAACAAACTTAAGACATCAAATGCTTCTTAAGAGCATGAATATGAGAAGATGTGTAGATCCAAATAATAAATGAAAACAATTCCAGAACAATAGTAGATAATGCGATGACACTACAGGAAAATCCGTTATTATCGGCGATTATATTCCGCCGGTAAACCGTAAAATATGCTGGGAAAAACTGATTTCCGGTGCATTTCCGTCGGAATTTTGTACGCCGGTTTGGCGTGCGTTGAAAAATGTTTTCCGACGTATATAATACGTCGGAAATATTTCTGGCGTACGTTCCGACTCAGTACCGACGCAAATTGAGTTGGAAAAACGTCGTCTTTCTAAGGGTTATTCTTGCGTTATATCTGCCGGTATGTACGACATATGTATCCGCCGGAAATACCGGCGGAGAAAAACGTCACAGGGAGCGCCATAACTAAAATCCATGACTTGTTTCCGGCGCCATTTTCGTTGGTAATTCCGGCGAATAAAAAATGCCGGCAATGAATCAGAAACTCGGTCTATCGTTGTTTCCGACATTTTTTCGATGCCAAATCAGCCAGAAACCTGTAGCAATAACAAAAAAAAATTCATTCACAGCCAACAATCGAATTTTCACACCTGCAAATATATATAAATACATATAATAACAGTTCCACAACACATATCTATACATCACAGATCTTAAGAACTTCAACATATACTTAAAAACATAAATATTTTTTAAAACAGATTGTTCAATAGCAACTACCAACTAATATTAAAAATATCACAGATTGTTTAATAACTCAGATTCAAAAAAGTAAACAAGTTCATATGACTAAATTAAACTACTCTAAATCCGTTGACTCTTCGTCAGCTGGAGCTACCTCTTTTCCACTCAACTGCTTCCTCATTTTGCTCATTTCATCTAACAACTGATTATATTACTCTTACATCTACATTTGAACCTGCAACTGAGCTTGCCAATCAGCTTGTGATTTTCTTACTTGTTCTAGCTCCGCTTGAAGGACAGTTATTTGTTAACTATGTAAGGACTCATATGAACTGGCTGCGAAGCTGGATCCAGTAGAGCTCATCCCCTCGTATGCCTGAGCTTGCGAACCTAAATCATAAACTCTGCCATGTTACATTCCTCCAACGGCTTGCGACCAGATGTGGTACTCAGAATACTCCATAGAGCCGCCAGAAGAACCCTCACCTGATGCGGCCTAAATCTCTCGAAGTCGTGTATACTCCTCCTATGAAAGTAGAATATAAATATATATAATTAAACTAAAAATAGAAATTATTAAACACATATACTTATATGGGCTTTTCTTGCTCTCTCATCAAACCATTATTGATCCTCCTGTCGCTTATGAGTGTGACGATGCAATTCCACAGAAGTTGGTTCTCTACCCAGCATCTCTTTCTGTAAGAGAATTCTATTAATATTTGTATTACAGGAAAATTTAAAAAAAATAATAAAATTTATTACCAAATGTCGTCTGTGCTCAGTATGTGGAACGGAGCTGCCAGTATGAAGGGAACTATCAAGCCCCCAACATCAGAAGCTCTGTTCTATCAATTTTGATCCCTCCTCCTACTATACTCTTTGCTTCCCCAAGCAGTGTTAAACTCAGCCCATATATGCTCTCCAATCCATAATGGTTGCGCACCAGACTTTTTAATGTCGGTGAATATGTCGCGCATCCCAGTGGACCCATGCTTCTCAAAATTCTTTCTAATTTTGTCATTGTGCTGGGACAGCCAACAAAAATATTTCTGCATTCAAATACATATAATATAAAATATATATGTTTGTTAGCTTAAGTAAAAAAGAATAAATCATTTAATGAGATATAACATAAAAAATAATACCCAAAAATTATATTTTACCTTGATGCTTAACATCTTCATAGCAACAGATAACTCTGAGTGAGTGGTGCACCCTTTCCAGATTGGTTACTAGACAGTATGCAACAAATCATAAAAATTCTGTGCCTCCTTATTCATTAACTCTTTTGTATTTTGTTCAAATTATATTTCTAGTTGTATCATGAACTAATTCCTCAAGATTTGGTTAGATATTTTTAGCCTCAACTACATTAGTACTTGTAGAAGAACCGTATTGAGAATCAAAATGTGGCTCGTACTCACAATGAGAAGTCCAATACCAATATCATGGCATGAATCCTCTGCGATACAGATCAATAATTACATCATCTGGTCATATGTGCACTAGATTTTTATGTTTAGAATATGGACATCGAAACATTCCATCTAATATAAAACTGGGTAGTTGTTTCGCTTGCTGAATGAAAATGTTCACCCAATTAATGAATTCATATGTTAATGTCTTTTTTCCTTGCGTCAATCGGTTATACATCCAACTTCTTTGATTTCTAATATTCATAACCTACATATAAAAGGGGATAATTAATAGATTATAATAATCTATGTGACATTCATACATTAACTATCTCTTCTCTCTCTCTCTCTCTCTCTCTCTCTCTCTCTCTCTCTCTCTCTCTCTCTCTCTCTCTCTCTCTCTCTCTCTCTCTCCCCCCCCCCCCTTATTCTATCTCATTTCCTCTCTTACTTTCTTAATCTTATAATCTCATTGTATAGTCCTAGTGAGAGGCACTTGAAGGTAAACTCGAATTATGGAGGTCAACTTTAAAGTATAAAGATTTTCGCTTGAGTAGATCTAAAACTGAATATTTGGAGATATTAACAGTATAATTCAAGTGATGGTGAAATAGATCGATGGAGATATTTTGTACTGCATCGGGCTTGTTGTGCGGTAGAAAGATATGGACTTAAGGCTTATCCTTTTGTAAATGTCTAGTGAGAACATCTACGACTAAAGTAAAAAAGATATGGACTTAAGGCTTATCCTTGATGTAATCCAACCGAAATAAGAAATTACTTTGTCAAACCACTATGTGTTTTAACACAAGTAATAGCTCATGCATACATATTTTTAATGATTTGAATATAAGCGTTATTATTATTATTATTTTTTTTTTGCAAGAACTCTTAATTGTTCTCCTCTTGGAACTTTATCATATGCTTTATCTAAATCAACAAAAATCATATGTAGATCCTCCTTATTCTCTCTATATTTTTCCATCAAACCTCTCAATAAATGTATGGCTTCCATAATATACCTACCCGGCATGAATCCAAATTGATTTTGAACATTTTATCAACAAAAAAAACATCTAAAATGTGCATCCTCTAGCAAATGTCTAAAAAGAAATAACATGAATGAAAAAAATCTTACAATCGACGAAATCGGGAGGCGGCGAAAAACCTTTTGGCGGCGGAAACTCGCGGTCAAATTTTGCGAAACTGATCCCCTTTCGCCGGAGATGAAGGCGGTGATCGTCGATGACTTATGGTGTATGTCTACAAAGCTCGGCAACGGCGATCCAGAGTGGGCGACGACGTTGGGACAACGAGAGAGACACCGGAGATGCGAGAGAAATGACTGAATGAAATGAGCAGCCATATGGGGAGTGTTCGGGAATAGGGCTTTCGCCGGCAGAATTTTCGGCGTCCTGGACGCCGGAAATTAATTATATTTCTGGCGCATATTGCGTCGGTTACAAGTTGTTGAGTTTAAAATAGCCGACGTACTATCCGTCGGTAAATGCGCCAGAACTAATCCACCGTAGTCTACCGGTAATAATGAAATCCTGCTAATTTCTGACGCTACCACCGGCGCATTCTTCCATCGGTAAAGTTCCGGCACAGATTGCGCCAGAAATAACGCTGTTACAATTCCGTTGCATGGTGCGCCGGTACAAACGCCGTATTTACCAACGCAAAAAAATCCGCCGGAACATCCGACGGTATTCGAGTGTTTTTGTGTAGTGTGAGCCAAACAATCATAAAATACCTCCCCGCGTTCAGAGAAACATTATGTTTTTTAAAAAGATAAAAAAAAATTCCATTATAATAGAACAATGGAATAGCAAACCATTACGAAGCAACAGAGAACCATATCCGTAAAACTTGATAAGCCCAAACTAGACCACAGCAAAAACAGAAAAATCAGAACAGAACTAAAAATCCAACAACAACGCTCAATAATCCAATCACATATTTAGATCAAGAGAATGAACCCTAAAATTTTAGTTTTTTCCCGAATGAATACTTGACCGTGAATAAACCCTTGTTATGAAATCACTTGGGGAAAAGTTAAAAACTTGTTTTTGGAAAGAAACGAAAACAGGGCAGCAAGAATCAGAGATTGAATCAGTATAGTGTAAGGAAAATTACCTAGGAGGATGAACTCGGGGGTGAAAAAAATTCATGACTACCCGCAAGATTCCGTGAACTCAGATTCGTGCACGATTGAAGTCGTGACCTTTAACCAGGGGTGGTTGTGGAGTGCGGGGTGGAGTGCGCCGCTAAAAATCGTTAGTTACTAAAAATGGCTTATGCATAAGAAATTGCTTTTTTCTTAAATATGATAGAGAAAAATTAGCAACCAATCCTTTCCTTTGGTAGCTAATATCAAGGTTCTCACTAATTTAGAGGTCTTTATCATCATGGCCGCGACCATTTTTATTTCGTCTCTAATTTTTTTGTTGCTAATGACATATTTATATTTTCTTGTAGTGATATATATGATCGTGCATGAAACCAAAAGAGAATTGTTGGTATCATTTTCTTACAATTACTATCATAACAAATAACCTGTAAAATTATCAAAATGAGGTATCTCACGTGATCATATGTGTATAATAAACTTTTTTAGAAAATTAAACAATATTTGTTAAATAGTTAATTTAATAAATACATAAAAAAAGTCTTCCATAAAAAATAATATTTTCATATTATTAGATGGATATCTTATGTGCATCTTTTTTATTTAAAAAAATATCACACATAATTTGATTACCACACAAAATCTCACCATTCATGAAGTGATACAAAAAAACTTAAAATAATTCCCAAATTATTTTTGTATGTTCAATTTAGTCTCAGAGTGTTACGATTTGTCAATTAATTTAGTCCATCGACTATACAAAGTTGGTTCAAAATAGTCTCAACTTGAGGAAAAATTATTATGTGCGGACATCGGATGCCACCCGAAGTCGAATAAGAGTGCAGCACATCACCTTTTTGTTATGTACTGCGGCTATGTACCATTGTGCACGCTCTGATTCGCCTCAGGACGATCCAGCGTCCGCACAGAATAATCTCTCTAATATGAGGGATTCTTTTAGATCAATTTGTATTATCAAATGAATAAATTGAAATAATTTTGTACTGTGAGATTAAAATGTCCATATACAAATAATAAGAAGCCTATTTTAAAATTTAACTCTGAATCTATAGTATTATGTAGCAGTAAGCCTATATGTATATATAATATAAGGAGCGTGGGATATTGGTTCGACTCAATCTGACAGAGAGGCCGATGGCTCCTTCAGCGGCCAAACTGTGCGATTTGAGCCGCCCCAACATCTCATCGCCAATCTATAATAATGGCAGAATAAAATATTAAGTGAAGAAAGAGAAGAAAATATTTGCTTTCTCAAACAGAAAACAGTAAAGCTCTAAGCTTTCCTGCTACGTACTGTTTCATCCCAATCTCGGAGCCGAGATGAAGAAGACTCATCAGCCTTCTTCTTCTTCTTCTTCTGTAAGTAGGAGAGAGAGACAGAGAGAGATGGTTTAATGTGTTGGGGGCTTCTATATACAGTCATTTAAAGATATAAATAGGCAATTAATCATCTTTCCAACATCGGAGGAAGGCAACGTCCGGAAACCGGCAAACAATACTGTGCCCCGCACGCATTTTGAAAACTATTAATATAATTAAATTAGTGAGATTGTTAATTATAGATAGAAAAATTTTAAAATCCTAACTTTAATAAATAAGGGGTTTAAATCCGACAGATATGTCTAATATTTCCGCCCGTATTTTGCCAGAAGTACCGCTGGAAATGTTTATGTCGGAATGTTATTTGAGACTCGTAAATTATCGTCGTATGGTTTTTTTTCCTCGGAAAATCACCGGAAAATCGTAATTTCCGGTTTTTTTTCATTGTTACCGGCGGATATGGTCCTCCGGTAATCACCTATTTTTCTGTAGAGGATTTTTATGTGAAATTTTTGGAAAGGGAAAAATGGTTTAGCCAAGTTGAAATGATTTTGTTAGTATTTTTCATGGATTAAAAATAATATTATTTTTCATGATTGTAGAAGTTGTTGATACAATATTTGGATGCTTCAGAGTATTAATTAGATAACGAAATGATTCCTAAATCAGACATTCTTATAGCCGAATCAAACAACTCAGCAACAAGACCAAGATCACTCAATTATGACATTATTAAGGTATTCAAATGCTGAATAAACGCTTCATGCATGCACTACAAGAAAATCGTCAGTTACCGGTGGCCTATTTTTTGGCGGATTTCTGATGGCCTAATTTTTTAGAAAAAATTCCAACCGTTTTTCAGCGGTTTTCCGACGGTTTTGTTTCCGACAGCTTATCCAGCTTTTCCGGCGACTTTTCTTAATTAATAATTTTAGTTTATTTTAATCAATTATTAATTAATTAATTAATGATTTATTTTAATTAATTATTAATTTAATAAATTAGTCTAATTAATTATTAATAACATAATATATTTAATTAATTTTTAACTCTAATATTTATTTTTTTATTAATTTTTATCATAATTTTAATATGATATAGTTTAAATAAATTATAATGTGAAATATAACACATTTTTCATCTCAACATAACGGTTGGGACTTAGCAAAACGGAGTGGACTCGGTTCAAATCCCAGGCAGAGTGCACAGGCGGGCAGCGGGAGCTCGGGCGGGTAGCAAGGGCAAGCTGCCCGGCAGGGCGGGAGATCTAGCGGGTAGCGGTCAGCTCAACTCAGGCTAGGCGGGTAGCGCGGGTAGGCTGCCTGCTGGGCAACCGGGCAGGGCGGGGGTTCCTGGGCAGCTAGTTTTTTTTTTTTTTTCTTAATTAAATTTTAGATATTTTCCGACAGCTTTTTTTCTCCTAAAAACCGCCGGAAATATTTGACGCCGGAAAATACCGCCGGAAATATTTTTCCTACGCCTGTTTTACCAGCTGAAAATTTGCAGTCAGAAAGCAGCCGAAAAGTTAAAAAACCGCAGGGAAATGTCACAAAAAATAATTGATTTTCCTTTAGTGATGGTCATGGGATTCAATATAGATTGTAAGATGAAATATTTTGAATTCCGATTCAAATTATAAAAAATGTCCATCCAAAAAAGCTTATAAATATCGCCCAATATCCAGATTAGAGGGGAGAAAAATAGAGATAATTAGATAGAGCTCTCTTACATTTTTCTAGTTATTGACGGTGATGCCCATCGCATGTTATTGTCACTGACAACTACCATCTCCACCGATAATTGACATTATAAATAACTACCATATCTAGAATACTAACAAGATTTAACATTGCTTTGGGGTATATTGTTTAACCTGTGAATATTTGCTCTCTATAATCTTTATTAAAAAAATCAAGCCCTGTTATTGAGTATTAATTGTCCCTTTGTGGACACTTGATTATAATATCCCTTAGATAAAATCAGGCATTTATTTAAACTCTCTAATTTTCAAAGGTGAAAAAAGAATGATTCATGTATCACTTACTATATAGTAGATTTTTCAACTGGGGCAAGCCCCACGATTTTATCGCTTTCCAGATTTTTCACGTAAATAATTTCTAGTTTTACAACTTTTATCTATGCGTGCTGACTTTTTGTGTAATACTAAGACATAAAATATATACTCTACCAGCTCAGATTTTCTAACTCCAAAATCTTACATAATTTTTTCCTCATAACAACATGTAATAGAAGCGAAAAAAAAAAAAGAATAAGCAAGATTAATTTGAATAATTGATAATACTACTCACATAGAGTGATTAAATTAGTCATTATTTACAAAGGAAAATTTTGAAATGCATTTAGCATTAGAAGATGATGCTTGTCCGTGTGTGTAACGAGTTATCCTTCATTCGACCATTTCGAGGACCGTTTGCTTCAAGCACTGATCATATATGGATGATCAGTGAAAGCATCGTCGGCTGTTCTCCATCTTCAATGGAGAAAATGGCAATTGGTAGTGAGAATGCATCACAGGTACATAGAACTGGCTAGTTTAGTTCATTCTTGTTAGCTTGCTTTACCTCACAAGGATATTACTTTACTAGAATGAAAAAGAGTAGGTTGAATACTTAGGCTTCATTTGGACCAGAAATTGTTCTGTGGGGATACGGACATCGGCCGGAGGTGAATCAGAATGCGCCACTTCACTTGGTACACAGATGTAGTACACATCAAATCAGTGACATGGCTCGTTCTGATTCGCCTCCAGACAATAATGTATGTATCCGCACAGAATAATTTTTACAGTTTGGACAGCTTTTTTTAATGCTTCTTAACATATTTTTTTAATACAAAATTAATATTTTTATATTAAAAAGTCATTTTAACAAATACTAAAAAAAATTGCCTCAAACAAAATTAAAATTCATGTCATCATAGTTGTAATGCTGACAAAAAAATGACAAATTAACAAAGTCCACACCTTCCTCCAACGACTAATTAGGGTGACAACTTTGATGATGATAGGTGCTGCCATGAGCTTATTTAGGGCAGCTTTAATGACATCACGTTGTAGGTAATCACAGGTGACTTAAGAAACCAATGGCTTGTGGAAGCCTTCAGCTTCAGCTGGGAGAAGGACAAATTGCTTGAAATCATCAAGTTGCAATCATTGTGGCTAAGATGGGAAAATTTATTTGGTATGGACTCCGGATGGCGTTTGGAGATCGACTAATCAGAACGTGCAAAGTCACATTTTTGTTCGGGACCGATGCTCGATACTACTATATACCGGGTGACATAACGCGTTTTGGTTGGCCTTCGGACCATCCGGTGTCCGCACATAATAATTTATCTTAAGATAGGCCCTCTCCTTGGATGATTTAGTTCGTGAAACTTTGTTACTTTTTCTAAATGCTATATGGAAGTATTGTCTTAAGATCTGTTTAGGACGATCGCAATGTTTTATAAAATTGTTTGTGAAGTTATTATGGATAAAACAATTTTGTTTCTATGATTGCAGAAAGAAATTTACCATCATTTTTTTTTTTGAAAAATACTAGACAAATATAAAATTATGATTGCTTTTTGAATAACAAATTTTTTATTGAGATAATTTAAAGTTGTTGCTGGAAAAATAATTTTTTTAAAAGTTGATATAAAAAGCTTCTTTTTTTTGGCACAAAAGTCTCTTAAAATAACAAAAAAAATAACAGTAAAATAAAAATTATAATTATTATTAAAAAACAAAATAATAAGAAAAGTGTCGCAAACAAATCCTATACATTTTTCTCTATGTAAGATACTGTGCTCCTCATAATTATCATGATATGTCTGAGCTTTTGTTTATCTCTCAACGTCAACAGAATAAACTACTCGTTCAACATCTGTCATGTGTACATACGTACGTAGTAACCAAAACTGACTTATTCAAATCTCTCTTAAACAAATTCAAACATCTCATAGAATTATTCACTAATTATTTAATTAACAACTGTCGTTAGCATCAAAGGATGATTAGCCCTTGCATGGAGAAATTATTCTGTGCGGATGGAGACAGGATGCCAAACACCGTCTGGAAATCAACTAGAATGCGTCACGTCAGTGAAACGAGAAACGGTACCGAGCGGCAATGAGCAGTACCGAGCCACGGTACCGAACGAAGGGGAACATGACGCATTTTGATTAATTGATTGATCTATTGACGACGTTCTGCATCCGTACAAAATAACATGAAGCCAAAGATAATTGTTGGTAATATTCCGCAGCACCGTTCATTCAAAAAGAAAAACTCGATCATCAGAAATAATCACCGTTCAAAGAACAATAATATTCTGCTGAAAGATGCCGCTCTAGCATGTTATTAGGTTGTCATGTAATTTTTATAAGAGGGAACTCTAGGCTCTTAGTTTTTTTTTATTTTGGGTTGATTTTGTAGCTCCATGGACTCATAGTGAGCTGAAAGTTCCTCTTAAAGATCATATAATTTTCTTTTTTTACTTAACACGCTGACCTCTATGTGGATTTTAATAAAAGAATAACTTAAGTCTTATAACAAGAGAAGATGAAGATCTGCCTATATAAAGGAGGCGTGCGATATTGGTTCGGCTCAATCTGACAGAGAGGCCGATAGCTCTCTTCAACGGCCAAACTGTGCGATTGAGCCGCCTCAATATCTCATCACCGATCTATAGCTATAATAATTGCAGAATAAAATATTAAGTGGAGAAACAGAAGAAAAAACTAATTTTTCCAAACAGAAAACAGTAAAGCTCTAAGCTTTCCTGCTACTGTTTCATCCCAATCTCAGAGCCGACATGAGGAAGACTCATCAGCCTTCTTCTTCTTCTTCTTCTTCTGTAAGTAAGAGAGAGAGAGAGAGAGAGAGAGAGAGAGAGAGAGAGAGAGAGAGAGAGAGAGAGAGAGAGAGAGAGAGAGAGTTGGTTTATTTTGTTGGGGGCTTCGCTATAGGCGACCATTTATAGATATAAACAAGCAATCAACTTTCCAACGTCGGAGGAAGACGAGACAGCGGGTGGATGCCGGCGAACCAGCAGTCTCTGCCCGGCACGCAATATTTTAGAAGTTTTGGATTTTTTTCATTTAAAAATAAATTTTTTTTTTTGCGTCAATTTAAATTAAAGAGTTTTAAGCGCGTGTTGCATGTTATCAGTATCAATTTCATTAAAAAAATTAATTAATTTGTTTTTCTTGTTAACTTTTCTCTTCTTATCGGAAAATCCACAGGTAACTTAGTGAAATCTGTAGGCAAAGTTTTAACCGGCAAATTTACAACGGATTTCTATAAGCCGTGAAAATCTGGCCAAAAGATGCTTTTAAATTATAGAAAAGTTTTGTGGGGTAGAGCAGAACTAGAGTCACCTCTAAGTTGAGTTTGAGGATAATTAATTATAATCAAGTTTGATCAATTTAATTCTAATTAGGGATGTCAAAAATAATTTTTCACTTGGGTTCGGGTCCAATTCGAAATTGAACCACCCTCAATTGATCCAATTTGAACGTGGTCGGATTACACAAACATGTCAGCAATTGGAACTTGGACTTGACCCGCCCTAGCCCAGGGTCAACCCGACCCGCACACATGTTGACCTCATTTTTGTATGCCTCCCCCCACACCCCAGAGCATGCTCGAGCGAGCTAATTGAACCTCGTCAAACCCAATTTGACTCGAATCATTGCTGATTCAGATTCAATTTCGTCAAATTAATTCGACTAAATCGAGTTGAACCCAAATTGACTCAAATCAAGCCGAATCGACTTCGATTCAGACCCAATTTTCAGCTCAATTGCCCAAATCTGGACCCGACCAATTCTGATTAACCTCCATCTAACTTTCCAAGCTAATTCAAGCTATTCTCCTGAGATAATCATATGTATGGTCATATTAGCTCTTTTATTGGTCTGTTTACATATAGTGTAAATGTCTATCATCATTTTTTTCATTTATTATAGTACGATTGTACCCTTTACATTCTGACTCCGCGAGCAACATCATTTCGGAAACCCACAATGCTGACCTAATTGGGTGAGGTGATAGCGATGCGATGCCAAGCAGACTGTGAGGCTGAGGCATATGGGCAAGGTGAGCGAGAGTGTGTGTTTGATCCTTGTGAGTGGGTGCTTTCTTGTGAGCACGAGCGCGACGAAGAGCCAGAGCAGGCGATTGTGAGGCAAGCTGAGCATGATCCAGATCCTGGTTGATTTTGGGTTCATTTTGAGTTTTCGAGTTGGCCCGAACTCGATCCAAAATTAAAAAAAAAAAAAAGGATTTAAATACAAAATTCAAACCCAACCCATTATTCAAACGATTTGCTCCTAACCTAGAATCAAGGGTCAGTCAATTTCGGATTGGATCTGAATCCAACAAAAGAAAAGGTATTTTAACGCCCCTAGTTGAGAAGAAATTATTCTGTGAGGACGTCGAACACAGTTTATCGTCCGGAAACCAACCAGAATGTGCCACGCCAGCAGTACCGAGCACGGTACCGATACCGCGCGGGAGTGACGTGACATGACGCATTCTAATTAGTCTCTGGATAGCGTTCAACATGTGCACAAAATAATTTATCCTTTTTTGTTACATTTTTCAGCCGGATTTCACCGATATAATTTATATTTTAACTGTATCAAAATAATTTTTGTTGACTCTCTTTTCTACCTTAACTTATTCAAATAAAATATTTTATTACATGAAAGATTAAAAAATCCCTGAAATACAATGCGTGCCGGGTTGTCGCCGACATAAGAAGTGTCGATCGCCTGTTGGCGTTGCCACACTGGAGGAGCTTCGCTTGACGCGACGTCTTCGTTTCCCACTGACCTCCCGCCTCTCCATTTATACACAGAAGCCCCCACAAAGTAAACCAGCCTCTCTCTCTCTCTCTCTCTCTCTCTCTCTCTCTTCTCCGCTTAAAAATCTGATTCTGCCATTAATAAGGATCAGTGGTGAGATATTGGTGCGGTTCAATCGCACGGCTTGGCCGTTGAAGAAGAACCACCGGCCTTTCTGTCAGATTGAGCCGCGCTAATATCAAAGCTTTTTACTCTTTTATATGTAAGGTTGGGTGTGACTCTTTCTAATGAGTTCTTTTCACTCAGAATATTCTGATGGATCGCTTTCTCCTTAACTGAATCATTCACCATATATGTTGTTACTAATAATTATTTCTTGTGCTTAACCAAACTAATTTATTAGGTATCATCTGAGACAGCTGTTTTGCTACTTTATTTTTTTGTAATCAGAGTTTTTGTTTGGCTACTATTTTTTTACGATTTACTTTCGATACTTTTTGTGCTAGAAAGATATTTTTTATAACAACTTTCAAAAAAGCTGCTTTCTCAACAACAACTTTACAATTATCTTTATAAAAAAGTTATAGCGATGAGAAATGGATACTTACGTAGCTCATTTTGGTCTATTGGTCGGGAGCTTTGGCTACCAACTAAGAGGTGTTGTGGTAGAACTATGTGGTGTTGAATTGAAAGAGGAATCAAGAGCGTCCTATCAAAATGTGGCTTGAAATGAAAAATATAACGAGGAAATGATTTGTTCATTTCTTGGGTTTAAAATTTACGTATGTGATGTGTGTGAGTTGCCTTAATTGACCTAAAATAAAAAAAAAAAAAATTCCTTATTTTGATATGTTGTCTTAAAAAAATTCTACATAATATACATGTGTAGATAAAATATATAGATAAGAATGATTTAAAGTAGATACATGTAAATAGAATATACATACGTGTAGATTCGGTCTTCAAGCATTTGATTATTGCTATTTTTTATTTAAATATTTCTTATTGTATAGCTTAAGGCTTCGTTTGGGACAACTTTTAAATTGTTTTTTTAAGCAGCTTTCCAATTAAAAATTTTGTCAAAAGCAATGAAAAAGTAGTGTTCAAAAGCTATCCCAAACGAAGCCTAAATATTCTCATAATACATTTATAGAGGTGCTTTCTTATTGCTTTGTTTTTCAAGTTGTGACAGTAGTATTGATGGATATATCTTTAGTAGTATATATATATTTTTAAAAAAATTATGGTTAAAATAACTTTCTTATAGTTAGATTTATTAGAGTTGGTAGCTATAAGCAAGTTGATATCCGATTTTCTTAAAAGGAAAAAAAAATTATAATACTATAACTTTTTAAAAAACCTACTTTCCCACATAGTTCTACAACGGTTTTTTAATAAATAATTGCAACCTCCTTAAAGGGAGACATTATTACGTGTGGTCATCGGATCGTCCGGAGGCCAATCAAGATGCACCACGTCATTCAATACACAACGATACAATGGTACACAATGAATTAGTGACAACATGCAACAAATCACCAGCTCGCACCAAAAGCACTTGAGCTTCGATAATGATTGGAATCTCTCTGTTGGTGAAGTTAGGGTTGTCTGGGCGAAACATGCTTCCGGCCGATGGGAGGGAGTTGTCTTCATGATCGAGTGGTGGTGGTCATGGAGAGGATTAATAAGGATTATCGCTACAAGTGATCATGCTGGCGATAGAGCTATTGGGCAGGGGCTGGTTTCACCATCTACAAGAGTGAGGAGTACTTGTGAGAATAGAGTGCCTGCCAAGGAGATTCCTATGATGTGTACAATATACAACAATCTCCCACTTCACACACTTTTTTATTACTAGCATTATTTGATTGAAGAAAATTTTACATGCTTGTTTGATATTTCTTTTATTTCATTTTTTTAAGGGACAATCTATAATTGATTGGAATATATATTTGTTGGTATATAAAAGATTTTTATGTACAACATTTGGTTTAAAAGTAAGTTATTGTTTTGACAATGTTTTGTTGTATTGTAATAAATCTAACGATTGTTTGATACATTTGTTATTAAAGATTGAATAAGTAAATGATTGCTTGATAAAATTATTATTAAGGTTTCATTGGGTTGTACTTTTATTCTCTTTGGGGTAGGAGAAGCGACCAAAAAATTGTAAGTGTTGTTTGCATGAAGAAATTTGATAGCTTTTTCGTACTTATTTTTTCATTATTTACTTCAAAAAAATAGTTTTTGAAAAATAAATATAGGCCCAGCTTTAAAAAAAATTTTGGCTCTGCCACTGATGTTATCCACAATTGAAGCTAATAATATCGATACAAAAAGTTGTATTGCTCAAATATTATTGCATAAGTAATAACTTCTACATTTTGGTCTTCGTACTGATATTATAACCATAATTAATGTACGATAATACTGGTACAATTTACATTACAAATTAAAGAGCCCTATCCAACAATCAAGAACAAAACATATTAACATTCACCATCATTTCATTTGAGACCAACTTTTTGTCAAGGATGATGTAGATATCCAATTTATCAATACGAAAAATCAGTCGATGAATATCTTTACAAAACCACTTAGGTCATGATAAGTTTAACACTCTTAGAATTAGACTAGTGATTATTGGTGCCTAAAGTTATATGAATATACGACGTTTTGTGTTATTTATTTATTTATTTAGTAGTACTTGTTTTTATGTGATTTTGTCATATTTCAATTCATTATTCATCATTTTAGTTCATGGCGAATGCTTGAATGAGTATATATAGATGAATTAACTGTGATGATCGTATTCCCTCTTGGTGATTAATGAGAGTTAAAATTTAGCATTGGAAAATAGTATAGTGCAAATAAAGCCCCATTATATGATCCCTATCATACTATATGATCCAATATCATACTTTATGATTTGGATTTTTATCATTACAAATCACATAAATCAATCACATATAGGAAACCACATGTATGAAGGCAAATCATACTGTACAATCAGCATCATACTGTAATATTAGACCTTGCCAAAATAGTTGTTATCATATTGTTTAGGCAATCGAACGTCACTCCGGTCATATTTTGCTATCCCATAAACTTCTGAACATATATAAATACCATTTTGTTTCACTCATTTCATTCACTCGTCAATCTCCATAAACTCTAAGTATTTCTTGAGACATTTTTAGTCCTCGTCTATGGCTAATAAGAGCACCATAATGGAGCATTTCCGCAAGCATGAACTAAGATTCAAGAGAATGGAAGAAGAAATTGCATACAAGAAATATCAATACTGCTCCATTATAAACTCAAAACTAGTACTTAAAAAATAATCTTAATGTAAACTATATTAGAACCATGTTGAATCCTTGCTTAAGTATTATTTGATCCAAGTTCAAATAAATGTTTGAATCTTATTCAAACTTAGTTCGAACAATATGCAAATTAAGTTCCATTTATATCTGAAACTAGTTCGAATCATCATAGATCATGATATACTTGAAATAAATATGCCGTGGTAAAAAGTCGGGTATTTTGGTCCAAAATAAATTTTCAGACATATATCTAAAAAAAAATCTACATATTTCTCCAATTTCCCGCATTACAAACACATGTGAAGTCAAATTTCTACTAATACTTTTTTGTTAGATTTTGGCTTTGTTTGGAAGAGTTTTTCTATTTCTTTTATGGTAGAAAAATTGTTAATAAAAAATAATTTATGTTTGAAAGACAGCTTTTTCCATAGGCGGATACAGTGTGGGGGCCATGGGGGCACCGGCCCCCACTGATTCTAAACATTTGGCTAAAATATTACCTGCTGGCGTTGCTCTCTTGAGGATTAATTACATGTTAATTCCCTCAAAAATATTACCAGCCGGCCACACTACTCTTAAGGAAATATAATTGGCCATCATATTCCTGCTAGCATTGCTCTCTTGAAGAAATATAAGTGGCCCAGCGACACTATTAAATACAAATTAATTACCTTTTCTTATTACTTATCTGTTGCCTTTCCCTATTTCGCTCTTGCCTTTCCCTATTCCGCACAGCCGCACAACCCCAATGACTCCAAGACCCCGCTCTAGTTTCTCTCGGAGGAGGAATTTGAACACCGCCGCCGGCCACCCATTCACCGTCGGCGAGGCCGAACGCCGCCGACCATCCTCTGTCCGATAGAAACTCTGTCGCCTCTCCCGAGCCCGAGGGTGATTGTTTCTCCCGCTTAGATTTTCTATTGTTTTACTTTGTTTCTTGTTTGCTATGTTTGTATACTACATCAAGGGTCATTTGAGACATGTAAAATTATGTTGACATGTGCTAATCTGAATTGGTTCTATTGCTATTTGTTGCGCTCCATGTTCCTTGCCTTTCCCTATTCCGCTTATTGTTTATTTTATGAGAGTTGTTTCCCTTGTTAACTTTTTATGAAAATTTTTAAGAAATTTATTTCAGTGGGAAGTTATGGAATGATTAATTATCCAGAAGGAGACTAAGTTAATATTTTTGTTCTAAAAATAATTTATCTATGAAACATATTTGAGCATCTTACAATCCAAATCTCAGCTATGAAGACTAGTTTTCTCAATTATAAATTTTTTGTTTTACTGTATATTTTATGTTTTTATAATGAATCTAATGGTTTAAAAGAAATTTTAAAATCACCTAGTCAGTCCCAGGCCCGAATGAAAAAGGTTGACGATTTTTTTTACTTCAATATTTTGTGCCCCCACATGAACAAAATCCTGTCTCCGCCCCTGGCTTTTTCATCTCTTTTTTTAAATTTTTTGTCTTAATAAATTTATGAAGTAGCAGTTTTGAAATTGTGGATGTGAAAAAAAAATTAAAAGAAAAATAGAAAAGCTTAAACTAACTCAAATAAAATTTTCGATTATTAAAAAAAAAAATTATCGAATCTGTATATAATTATAAAAAAATATTTGTTGCATTTAATGAATGTTGAATTACTTTCAAATGAAAATTTTGGAACCATGGATTATTGAAAGTATGATACTCTTAGGCTTCGTTTGGGACGGCTTTTTTATTGCTTTTTTAAAACGGAGTTGTAGTATAAATTTTTTTAATTTTTGTACTAAAACTCTGTTTTCAAAAGCAATAAAAAAGCCGTGCCAAACGAAGCCTTACTGTATCACTTCAATTTCAAAACGCATAGCATAGATCTTTTTAGGCATAATTCAAACAAAAGAAGTTGCCCTACGGCACGGTCAAACAAGATGAAACTATAACCCTAGGTAAAAGAAAGAGTAGTTCTTTGTTCTTTTTTTTATTACCTTCTTCGTGTACGTATAAGACCGAATCCAATTGATTTCTAAACAGAATTACTAATCCTTAACTTTTTGAGGAATCCTTCATCAATGGTTGTGAATGACTAATTTTTTCAATCATTTCGATCTTGGTTTTGTAGGAACAAGTCAGAAAGATTGATAATAAGAAACTCAAATAAGAAATTCAACAAATTCGTCTTTTTTTCCTAAATCTTGGATTTTGTAGATCCATAGCCCTTTTTCTGGTAGTGTGACTTCCAATCTGATATGAACAACGTAGTTGGAAGATGTGGAAAAGCTTTAACTCTTTGAGCACTTTACTTCAAGAGAAGCTGAACATCAACAAATAAATGTAGAAGAGGAAAAACAAACCCTAGATAGACAATAGTTTATGTAGGGGTTTCAATATTTGATACGACCCGAAAATCAACTTGAAAATTATAGATTTGGGTCAACCTATTTGGAAGCGGGTAAGATTTTGGGTTTCACATGCTAACCCCGATTGTGATTTCAATTCGAGTTCATGATTCACATTCTGACCCGATTGCAAGTTTAGGTCGGGTTTGGGTCAACTCGTAACTGGTTTGTTGCGCGCTCGCCCTCGTCCCGCTTATCTACTCGCTACTCGAGCAACTAGAGCTTGCCTGCTCGCATGGTGACCACTCGTGCTTGCTCACCAACTCATCTACTTGACTACCTATGAGCTTAGTCACATACCCACTCCACTTGGATGCTCGATTGCTTATGCAGTGCACTCTGTCACCTTGCTCGTGTGAAAGCTCATTTTTAGTTTTTCCTTCCAACTGGATCGTCCAGGACGAAGTGGGATCTTCCTGGGACGATCAGTACAGGATCTGTGAACTGGGAGGTTCGTCCCAGGACGAAATTTGGTTCGTCCGTACGATGGTTGTACAGAGAGCAAGTCATCCATGAACGAATACACTTCATTTGAAGACGAAATTTGTCCAGAGGGCAAATCGTCCGGGGATGAATACACTTCGTCTAGGACGATCTGCATGCATATATAATGGTTTGAGATTTTTTTTGAAGAGAGAGAAAGCCCAAGAGAGAGAAAATCGAAGGAAAAAGAAGAAAAAATGATTTTTGGACGACTTCGGTCCGTTTTTGTTCGTCGTTGTAGTTGGAAAAGTAGACCGACTCGAGGTAAGGCACATTATGCCTTTCTCTATTTTTAGAAACGTGAATTTTGACGACTTTTTGTTTCAGATTTTGGTTCCGTTAGCGAATAATTAGTTTTGTTCCGCACTGATAAATTTTTTTCCGCGTAACTTTTGGTATGTTTCTGAGATGATATTTGTGTACGTTTTGAGTATTTTCTAAAAAATGTTTACCGGGTATTTTGAATTCTGCGACGTTTTAATAGAATTATGAATTATCTGGATGTCGGAAATATTTGCTTATGTACAATAAAAGTCTTAGAATGCTGTTTTACATTATCTGTGGTAATTTGGTAAATTTTTGAATATGTGAATTCTGTGTAAATTCCGTATACTGCCGTTATGTCGCTGACGATTTTTCTAACGAAATCTGATTTTTTGAATTGAATGTTTTGATGTGCTGTGATATCAGAAGGGAGTTAAAAGGGGCCGGAATCCTTTGTGATTCCGTGGTCTGGGTCCGGGAATTTGAAAATAAGTTATGTTCTGAAAATTATGTATATTTGTTCTGTTTTGATGCTATAAGCACAAAGGGAGACATAAGGGGCCAGAATCCGTTAAGATTCTGTCAGTGTCAGGGAAGGGAGGCATAAGGGGTCAGAATTCGTTGAGATTCTGTCAGGGTTAGGGTTATGTGATGTGTGATCTATTATTGAAATGTGATTTTATCTGATTTGAAAATCTGTTCTGTATGATTTCTGTTTGTTTTGTGAAATCTGATTTGAGTGATTCTGTTATATGAAATGAATTCAGTTCTTCTGTATCAGTTAATTGACTTCTATCCGATATCTGTTCTGTATGACTTTCTGTATTATGTATGTTATACGTTTGATGTACGATTATCTGAATTTTGTACGGTTATTTTTCTGATGTAAATTTCTGGAGATTTTGATTGGCTGTTGTAGTCTTGCTGAGCTATTAGTTCATCCTTATTATCTGCGTGGTTTCAGGTTCTGGGAAAGGGAATGAGGTATTGGATTAGCCGTTCAGTGTCTGATCTGTGATTAGATATTTTGTACTTTTGATTTTTGTACAGTCATGACTTTTCTGTTCTGTTCTTTCTATTTGTAGCCATGCACTATATTGTACATGATTATTTTGATGAAAGATGAAAATGTTAGATGAACTTTTATATATATTTGGATGTTTATAGTAGCTCTGTGTTTTCTGTATGTCTGAGATTTGGAAAGTCTGAAGCAAGTTCCAAAACTAGATCCTGGATTTTCAACATTTGTCGCGGCCCGATGCGAAGGGATTCGTTCCGATCTGGTTGGGTCGTGACAACTCGCCCTCAATAAGGTTAGTAGGCCAGGTTGGGTCCACCCGAGTTAGGGGTTGGTTGAGTCAAAGCCTGAATTTCTAACCTGTTTGTCTAATCGGGTTAGGTCCACTTGAGTTAGGGGTGGGTCAGGTCCAAGTATGAATTTCTTACCACGTTTGTTAGGTTGGGTTCAAGTCAGATTAGTTGGAGGTAGGTCAATTTTGATTTGGACCTAAACTCAGTTCGAAAACCCATTTTGACACCCCTAAGTGCATATATAATTCTTAATTATGTATTAATTTAATTAGCTAAATTAATATAATTTAAAAAATATATACTTAATTTGGTGATTAGTAGTGTAATTACTAATTATTAATTAAATAATTAGTTAGTGATATAATATTTAATTGATTAATAGATAATTATAAGCATAATTAATAATTAAAAAATTTAATAAAATAATATATAAAAATTAATGAAATAATTAATGTAAATAGTAATGACATGATTAATTATTTTAAATTTTAATTAAATAATTAATCAGATATTTATCATTATAAATAACATTGAAATACTTATTAAAATAACACCTAAATAAACTATTAATTATTAAACTAACACCCTAATTATAATATTCATAATTATAATTTATTTATGTTAATCAAAATTAAAATTAATAAATAACTCATATTTAAAACACAAATATCATTTAAATTAAACGTCTTAAATTCTGAATACCATTATCAAACTATCTCATATAATTTATTAAGATTTAACCTATTTTTTACTAAACAATTATCAATTTAACCCTCTAAAAATTTAATAAATCCGGATTAGGAGGATTTATGAAATACTATTTAAATTAAATTCTACACGAACTTGTACTTTAAAGTTACCCGCAAAGTCGAAACCCCTCCGCCTCACTCCGTTCAGGGTACTGGCGGCGAAAAATCCGTTCAAAGCCTCGAGACCTCGAGAGTGACGGCGATAATGGACCAGAATCAGAGGACTTCCAGGTCTACTCAGCTCCATCCAGCCAGGATTGCCATCGTCGATCTCTTCAACCTCTATCTTGGGGTATTACCTCCTCCCCTTTTTGGTCTTCTTCTCTCTCAAAGTCCCAATCTTGGCTTAAGATTTTGGTTCTATTGATTGATTATATGTGCTATGTTCTTTATCGGCAGATGAATTCACGACAGAAATCTGATGATGCATCTGGGGAAATAGCGTAAGTTTGCTCCTTTTTCCGCAGTCAGTTACTTTTTCCAAACGCCTGCTGTCTCTGGACGGTGAGCATGCTTTTTTTTTTTGGGAAATTTTGGGGCGAGAAGCCCATCTCATTGCTAAAAAGATTACAAGTAAATAAAGTAATCAAAACTATAATCCAAAATCTCAAACAACAAAATGAGATTTTGGATTCTAAAGAAGAGAAAATACAATTCTAAAGTGAAATGAAGCAAAAACAGTTAGGCAATAAGCCTAGGACTCAGAAAATGCTCAAATACTCGAAAGGGTCAAAATAACGTTTGGGTCTTGATATGAGCATAGCCCCTGGTTGCGCAGAGGCCATCCAAGGGGCAGCTGAAACCGGTTCAACGTTCATCATCGTCCTATTAAAAATTTCCTCATCCTCCAGCATATTGAACAACACCTCCTGAACAATGAAAAACCACCATCCAGGCAATTGAAAGAAAGACAACTTTGTTAAGTCCGGTGCCACAGAAACACCCCAAAACCCAATTCCATATAGTTTTACTGTTTCCATCTCAGATTTTTTAACAATACCGCTTTCTTGATTTTAGCAATAATAGTGTCTTTGCTGTCAATAATGCCACCAAATAATCTATCGTTTCTTGCTCTCCAAATAAAATAAATCGAGGCAGCAGCCATAAGAAGATAATGGTTTTTGGTCTTAGCAATGAAACCTTGCTCACAAATGCTATCAAAAACCTGGTGAAAATTTGGCCTCATGAAAAGATTATGCATCCAGGGGAAAAGAGCACTGGCAATGTCAAAATTGTAGCTGCATTCATAGAATAAGTGAGTAATAGACTCCCTATCAATGTGACAAAAATAGCAGGTATTTGGAACCGAAATACCCCGAACAGCAAGAACATCCGTTGTTTTTAAACCCCCATTAAACATCATCCAAGCATAAATCGAGAAACGAAGAGCATTGTGCTTATGCCAAATGTACTTATGCCAAGGAACCACATTCAAATTTTCATAAAACTGAGAATTGAAATCATTAAAAGTGGGATTTTGCTTGTTGTTCCAGAGGTGGTTCTCGGTATAAGAATCAATAGGAACAGAATGAATGATAGCGGCCATTTGGTTATCCAAACAATTAGGGAGGTTCCAGTTTTCAGCTAAAATGAGCTGGGAGACAGTAAAATCAAAGATAGAGGAAAAACTGGAAGCGTTGTTCGTGCTCATCAAGTAGTCTGCCACGGAAATTCCCCTGCACCAAGGGTCCCAAAAGAAAGACAGGTTGCTGGAAGCATTTACAGAGAGAGTAAGGCTGTTTTTGATCTCATTAGCTTTAGCACATAAATAATCCCAATAATGAGAGTTGTTTTTGGTCTTAGGCTTCCAAAGCGATTGATAATTAGCTCTCCACCAGGAAAAGAGAAGGGATTCAGCATTTAAGAATCTCTAAATGATAGAACAAGCATAGCTATGCTTAAGAGAGTTGATAGAAGGAATGCCCAGTCCCCCATATATTTTGGGGCAGCAAGTTTTACTCCAGGAAACAGTAACAAGTTAACTCTCTTGAATATTGCCAAAAAAAGTAAATCTAGAACATAGCCTAGAAATTTGCTTACAGCAACCTTTGGGAATGATAGAGCCACGAATCCAGTATGCCAAGGTGTTAGAGATAGTGAATTTAATAAACTGCACACGCCCAGCCAAAGATAGCATTTTTGCTTTCCAACCCTCTAACTGAGAAGTAATTCTTTGAATTAAAGGATTAAAGTCACTTAGGCTCAGTTTCCTATAGAAAATAGGTAAACCCAAGTACTTAATGGGCGAAATGGATTGCTGAATATTAAGGATATTACAGATATCATCAGCAGCCGGAGTGTTCTTAGAGAGCATAATAGAACTTTTAAGAGGGTTCACATTAAGACCGGTGACAATAGCAAAATCTTTCAGAATGGAATTAATAGTGTGGGCATTCCTCGCAGTGGCCTTGCAAAACACTAAAAGATCATCAGCAAACATAAGGTGTGAGACCTCACACCTACCAGCTTTGATAGCTTGAAGGGAGTTGCTAGCAGTAGCACATTCAAAAATAGAGGACAATCCATCCATGATGATAGAAAAGAGGTAGGGTGATAGAGGGCATCCTTGCCTGATACCCGAAGTGGAGTTAAAATAGCCTTCAAGCACCCCATTAATGCAAATAGAGAAGTGTACATTGGAGGTGCAAGCTTTGATCCAAGAGATAAACAAGCTAGGGAAGCCTTTATCTTCTAATCTTTTGTAAAGAAAATCTCTGGACACCATGTCAAATGCTTTAGTAATGTCAAACTTGGCACATAAGTATTTGTGATTGGCCTTAAGGTTAAAACGACCAAGGATATCAGTAGCCAAAATGATATGATCAGAAATGATTCTCTTATGTATGAAACCACCTTGGCTAGGGTGGATAATATGCGGCATCACCAACTTCATTCTATTTGCAATGATCTTTGCGATGATTTTGTAAATGACATTGCACAGGGCAATAGGTCTGTAGTCTTTGACATTGGTAGCATGAGTTTGCTTAGGGATGAGGGCAATAGCAGTTGCTTTAATCTGATTAGGCATGAAACCAGTAGTAAAGAAAGAAGTGACAGCTCTACAAAGTTGGTGCTGTAAGACATTCCAAGTGGATCTATAAAAGTCGAATGTGAAGCCATCGGGGCCAGGGGCAGTGTTAGAATTGCCAGAAAAAACTATGTTTTTAATCTCCTCCATAGTAACCAGAGCAATGAGTGAAGAAGTGAGATGAGTTGGAATCAGGCTCCCAGCAGGTATGTCAAATGCCAAATGGTTGGAAGCTGGATTATTGAAGAGATTCTTGTAGTGATTAATAAAGACGTTGGCAATGTCAGCATGCTTGGTATAGGTACCCTGATCATTAGTGATAGCCTTGATCCTGTTGTAGTTTTTGGTGATGTTGATTTTGGAATAGAGAAACTTCAAATCATCTTCGCCGTGAGTAAGCCATTTAATCTTGGCTCTTTGAATAATCCATCTAGAGAGTGCATCTTGGTAAAAAGCAAGGTTTGAATTAATTTGATTGAGCTTACCATTCAAGATAGGATCAAGAGGGTTGCTTTGAATTTGAGATATAACAGAATGCTGAAGGTCTTTGAGATTATCAATGTCTCTTTGGATCTGGTTAGCATTGGTCCAGCTTTTGTGTTTCATAGCATTCTTAAGGGTTTTGAGCTTGAAGTTGAAGGAGCTTAGAGGACTACCCTCATTGGGGAGAGAGAAAACCTCCAAAAGGCAAGCCCAAAATTCAGGAAACTTGGTACAGTAGTTTTTGTATAAGAAACGGTGGCCACGTTTGTTGTCAGAAGAGCAAACTAAGATGAGAGGGGAGTGATCAGAGCAATCCGGGTCCGCAATTTTGTAGAAAGAGCTGGGAAAACAGTAGAGCCAATTGTCATTAACTAGAACACGGTCTAGCTTAATATGAATTGGATTTTGAGGCTGCTGATTATGCCAAGTGAAGTAGTGCCCAACAGAGGAAAGATCATGAATCCCTGCATTAAACACCATATTATTGAAATCTCCCATCTTAGAAACAGTCAAAGGAGTGCCCCCAATTTTTTCTCCCAGCTCACGGCAACTATTGAAGTCCCCCAAAACAGCCCAAGGGGAATTGATAAAGTCAGCCAAATTTTGAATATCATTCCAGAGAGATTGCCTCTCTGTATAAGGGTTACTAGCATAAACAGCAGTGACAGTACAGGCAGCATTATCATTAGAGGTAATAATGCCATGGATGAGTTGGTTAGTCACAAAAAGAGGACTAAAGTTTAAAGCGCCCTTGTTCCACTTAACCCAAATACGACCCGGATTGGAAACCTGAAAGTTGTCACAATTACCTTCTATAGGGAAAATTTGATGATTGGCCATAAACCAATCGTTATGGAGGTTATTAAGGGTTATTTTAGCTTCAAGGATGAAGAGGAGATCAAGATTGTGGGTTTGGACAAGATTTTTGCAGCTTTTGACTTTGACAGGGTTGTTAAACCCGCGTATATTCCATGCTGCAAGGTTGGGAAAGGTCATTGGACTTTGTTGTTGGGGGTAGAGGCTTTTTTTCCAGTCTTGCCTCTAGTTTGTTTTTGATTTTGGTTGATTGTATGTTGGGCTTTTGGGGTATTGGATGTGGAGTTGCTTGAGTCATTTGAGGTTGTAGGAATATTAGGTTGATGGTTGCGGGGGGATGTATGAGGTGGACTGTTGTGGTTGAGGATGAGATTAGCACTTTCAGTATTGGCGTTGGCCATGTTACTGAGCATTGGGGCTTGTATTGAACTTTGAGGTTGAACCTCATCAGTTTTATCAAGATTGATTAAAGTTTGGAGTTTATTGGCTGTGTTTATGGGAGGGGGGTCTTTAGGTTTGAATGATGGTTCGGGGTTGTCCTGCACTTCACCAGAAGGTGAATTCAGGTTAGGGAGAATTGGGCCAACAGTGTTATTGCTAGTGAGGATTTGAGTGGGTATGAGAGTGGTGACCGAGCTGTTCACCTTGAGGGGTTGTGTGGGTTTGGGTATAGTGAGTCTGGGCGGAGGAGAGGGTCTAGGTTTCCGACTGGAACTTTGTCCCCTGGGCTGGGTGTTGATAGTAGGTTTCAAAATGGGGTCTTTAGGGCAGAGTGTGGGAGGGTGCATAATAGAACCGCATTGTGAGCAATGTTCAGGTTTCCAATCGTAGGTCACACGAAGCGGAGTGACTTTGCCGTCAACAGAGTAGAAGATTTCTTCAGGTAAAGGGGAAGAGCTAGTAACTTGCACACATACACGCGCGAATGTGAGACGGGTTTTAGCCGCGGTAAGAGCATCTACGGCAATAGGGATACCAATGCAACTAGCAAGTTTAGAAATACCTTCCGGTGTCCAAAGAGAAAGCGGCAAGTTTAATATTTTAACCCAGAGAGGTATGGAAGGAAATTCCTCGCGCTTGGGAACGAATTCTGGACTCCATTTCTGCAAAATGAACGGCTTCCCAAAGAAAAACCAGGGGCCCCCTGTCCAAGCATGCTCGTAGTCTTCAAGGGCGGTAAACTTAAGCAAAAAGAATCCGTCGTCCATGGTGAGGAGGGAAAGTTATCCTTTGAGCTGCTATGTCTTTTTGATCGTCGCTAGGAGTGCTTCGTAGAAAGGACGCTTCCCTATGGAGTAGCCTACCAGCGATAAGGCCCATTCCGGAGCTCCAGCAACAAATTGGTCTGTGGTGAAGTTGGCGGTAAAGTTGCTGGTAGGGACGAAGGAGAGCGAGTGGGAAAAATTTGTGGATATTTGGGGTGTGGTGGTGAGGAGGTGCTTCCAGAGGGGGAGAACAGAAGAGCGAGAGGGCGATGAAGAAGCGGGTGATGGAAGCGGCGGGAAATCAGCTGCAACCATAGGGGAGGAGGCCCCCTGGCCGGAGAGGGCGGCTCAAAGGAAGCAAACTAGGGTTTAGAAGGAAACCCTAGAGGAGCGGACGGTGTCGAGCGTCGGGGTGAGCATGCTCGTTAGATGGGTTGGAAGTTTCATTTTTTTTTTTTTTTGGTCTTTACTGATTAATCCTTATTGAGGGAATAGTGTAGAATGTGTTTAAACCATTTTCACCTTTCTATTATCTTATCTAACCTAGTTTATGTTGCATTGACACCCTAATCTGAATAGGGAATAATAGTCAGGTAAGCCTCTTCCACTTTTAGGAATGTTTAGGAAGAGTGATTTGCTATTTTCTGTCACTAGAAGTATAAACGGAGTTGTTTTTACTGAAGCTAATTGCTAGTAGTTAGAATAGGCTTGTATTTTGGTTCAGTATCCCAAGTACACACAGTGGTTGAAGTATCCCAAGTGCACACAGTGGTTGAATATGATGATCCACCTTTGATTTTTCCTTACCTTCAAGGTGGAGTTTGGTTGTTTGGGTAGTTGAGAGGAGAGTGATAGTGGTTGAAGGGGGGGGGGGGGGGGGGGGGGGGGGGGGAGTGAGTTGCGCCGTGTGGCAGGAGTGTGCTGGGTACATTGTTCGAATAAGGTTACATGATTACTGATGACATTTAAGGTTCAGGGATTAGGTGTGAATGACATTTTTGAACCTAACTAATTAAACTTATAATATCACTTACATTTAACAACTAGTTGGAAATGGAGGCAGAGAATTTGCTTGAAAATTTGCCACAAAATGATCGCACATGATTGAGGATCGTTGGAAATAGAGAAAGCACTGGGAAGTGGGTTGAGTCGCTTCTTGTTTGAAGGTTTACATGATTACTTGCATGAGATTCTGAGGTCTTAAAAACATATCCATAATCTTTTAAATTAATAGTCTGGATCAAATTAACCCAAAAATGGACTTGAAATTGATAATATTCAACTTAAATTAAATTTGACAAGAGCAGAAACCAATTTTTTTTTATTTTGAACTGAATATGACTCACTTGAACTCAACTTACTAATCCTTACCATCATGATGAATTATTTATTAGAAAATAATATAAATTAATACAAGCACTAGAACCTTTATCTACAAAACTACTTAAAAACAAATGACTAAAACATCCATATTAAATGAAGTAAAAACTATGATTTTCTTTTAATTGAAATAAAAGCATTACATAAAAAAATGAAACTAAAATGAACTATGTTTCTCTTTAATGGATTAACTTAGAAAGGGTTTAGTGTTTTTTGTTTCAATTCCCAAATAAAAAAAAAGACACTTCCTTGAAGAGTTAAATGAGGTATCTATGGTGGTGGAAGAAGCATGCCCCTAAACTTCTCATAACTATGGAATGAATTCCTATAGTGACGAATCTATGTAGAGGCTTTATTGTGAGAAATCTTTGCGATATATCTTTTCAAAAACCTTGACAAGATAAAGCCTTGAATGTGGTGGTAAAATGAAATTAGTGAAGCCATTATGTGGTTATGTTGGTGTAAGATAAATGAAATCAATTGACATTATCAAAATCTTAGGAAGATCACTTGATGGTACTCAAGAGACAATATTGACATTTGGTCATGTAACTCATTAGGAATGCTAGATCCGTCAAGTAAGCATATAAATATATTGCTTTGTTATTAAAGAGTGGTAGATGGTTTTAAGCATTTTTTAATAGGACCAATCTCAAAGGAAAGCCAATTTAGAAGGCATCATACAAAAATTTTAACTTTTAGATATCTTGAGATAATTATCTTCCATATAATTAAATGCTAAACCATTTAATTGCATTTTGATTAATTATACATGCACTATTTTGCAATGCAATACATTATTATTTCAGTAAATTTTGCATAGTTTTACCCAAAAAAGTTTAGAATGCTCTTATTAAAAGCTTCCCACTGCTTATTTCTATCCAAAGCAAATGATAAACCTGGTAACTCTATAACCAAATTGATTAGAAATTGATGAATTATGCCTATAAGGGACTAAATTGAACGCCTAAATGTGTGTAGGATTAAAGTGAGCATATTTAAAAAGTCAAGAGACTAATTTTGTTATTTTACTCAAAAAATATTTATTAATAAAAATAACCGGAGATGCACTCAAAATTAGAATGTTAGAGTAGTTATCTTGATTGTGTACCCAAATATTAAAATAAAAAATTGAAAGCATGTGGCATGTATCCTAAATAATGGGTACATATAATCATACTTTTAAAAAGCTGCTAAGCATGACCTGCTTTTCTATTTATCTATATTGCCCTGAGAAATTGACTAAAAGAAGACTGCAACTTTTAATAGGTGAACTAATTTATGCCTTCTAGCAATTATCTCAGAAAACTACAACAATTACTAAGCTTAATGCTTCCATTTAGCTACAAATACAACTAAACTTAAGGAAGTATGATGGGTAAAATTGAGGGCTAAAAGAAACTACGATATGTAAAAACGATGTAAGATAAGTCAACTTGCATATTAATAACAAAATAATAAAAAACCTAACATAATACCCGAACCATTCATATATAATCATTAGTCACATATCACATTTTTTTCAATTTAATCTATTGACTATATAAAATTGACCCAAATTAGTCCCTTATGTAAAAATTAATGAAAATTGGGTTACAAAATTGATCATACTCCCTCAGCTATATAAAATTCATCCCAATTTAACCACTCAGGGGCTATTTGAGATCAATTTTGTATAGTCAAGAGACTTAAGTAGATAAATATGTATTTTGTGACTAATGGTTGTATACGAATAGTTAGGGGATTGTTTTGGGTTTTTTCTAATAATAAAGCTCTTGAGAACTCTAAACTGTAATAAAAGGCGCAATAACAGTAGTTAATAATAGCAAGTACAGAACATCCTCATACAAATAGTAGTCAAGCAACATAATTGAAAATGAGATATGGATAAGAAAAAAATTGAGGAAGAACATAGTGTAAAATTCATTGGAGAGAACGCGCTAAGGATCTTGCAAGCATAACTCAATTTGAACATCTCAAGCTTTTACTGAGGGAAGCATGGTGCAACATTGGAGTAAAGACTGCAAAGAATAAAGATTTTATTATCTTGTATCAAAGAGCATAAGAAGGCATCCATGCATGCCTAAATGCTACTTAGGCAAGAGCAAAAGATTTAACACTCATCGATTAATAATTGTGAGACAAATGTTTGATTTATTATTTATTCCTTATTTCACATAGAGTCTGCTATGTTCGACACTTTACAACACAATGGCATTAAATACCTTCTTATTGTGGACTCTCAAACTAGTATGTTATTGATAATATTATTGAGCCTTTAATTTGCTTTTTCATGATTTGTAAGTAATATTAATCATGGTGAAAAAATTAGTCAATAAAACTATTGTTCAAAATTGTTAATTTATAAGTCAAGTTGTAACACAAAAATTTCGAGCTTGCTTGCTTCTAATTTAGTTGAGCTATGGGCAGCATGTCGAGCATGGTTATTTATTGCCCTAACAAATTGTTGTTGCTATTTGCAAAAAGTAAGAGTGGTGGCTCTCGTCAACTTACTTTAATCCACAGTCCAATCTATTGGTTAAAATGTGAATAATTTAAATGTCCTTGATTTAAGTAATATTTAGATGTCAGAGGTTTTTTTTCTGATTAAGTTTCGAGCTACCTTTAATAACACCAGTTAAAAGTAACTATGCCTTAAGTGCACATGTTAAAAATTTTATTTTAGAAATATTAAAATTATAAATTAAGAATGACAAAAATCTAAATCATTGAAATTAAATTATGCCTTAAAAATAAAATATATTCTCATTTTAAATTTAAAAATTATTATTAATTTTAAAGTTGTCAATGAAAATATATTAAGCCTTGAAAGGTAAAATGTACGTGAAATTGCTTATCTTTATAGAAAATTTGCAGACTCTTAAAAAATTATAAACCATAGTAAAATTGCTTTTGAGATAGGCAAATCATTAGTTTGTATAGAAATCCTGCATTTTTATTAATTTATAAATAATAATAAGTTTTTTTTGCAAATTAGTTGTTTATAATTTAGAATTTAGGTTACAAATTATGCTTACATGTATGTAATTGTATACTTATGAATAATTTAAAGTCAAAATGTGCTTTTAAAATAATAGAAATGTAGATAGATAATGACGAAACTTTAAATCATTGCAATCAAGCACGTGCCTTAAATTCTTAATTATCTGTGTTTTTGCCAAATAAGCATATTAAGGCTTTATTTGGATTTAAAAATACAGATGAAATTAAACTAAACCAAATTATTCATGGATTTAATAAAATTCAACAATCATTGTTTTAACCTAAATGTTAGAGATTTATATGATGCATATTGGGTTGTTTATTGCGGTGAAATTAATCTACAAGCGGCTAAATAAATTTATGTTGGTGACTTGGTGTTATGATATACAATAAAATTTATTCAATATTGGTAACCAAAATTTATCGTGTTTGATATTTCTTGTAATATTTTTGATAGATCAAACGCTTATCAAGTTTATTTTTGATAGAAAGACACGTACTTCAAAATTTTTTCTTATATTGTGATCATTAAGCTTCTATGGAAAAACAAAGAATTTAAAGTGTAATGAAAGGAAACACATGAGATTGTGAGTTGTGACAATAGTCATTGTATGAAGCTTTAAAAGCAGAATATGCTTCTTATTACTATATATGTTCTAAGGAAAAAGTTTGATTCTCTTGAAAAAGGGATTATAAAGAAAGGTTATTAGAAATTTATCAGAGGGTATGGCTCTAAACCATATTAAAATAATCATCTACTATGGATATCCAACCTCCCAATTGGAAATTACAGGTGTTCAATATGGTAAAAACGAAGCTGCAAGAATGATTAGGAGCACAAATTCTAATTTATCTCTTTGCCATCCATTGGAAGATAATTGTGCTTAACTGTACTGTATACATGTTAAGATTAAGTTCTTAATTTAATGAGATCAATTGCATGGTTTGTGTGATTATGAACTTGCAAGGTATCTTGGATATTTCACCCTAATGAGTTTTAAGGTAAAAGCCGCTGCTGGTTAGACCTTAAAATACTCACGAAATTAAGATAGAGATCTAAGGCTTGTTATTCACTCCCATGAGTAGAGCCTAAGTCTAGCCTCATTTCAGGCTTGTATCATGGTTTATGTTTTACAAAATTTGGTTACCCTAAGTGCGCATTCAAACCTAGAAGGTACTTTCACTGAATGTCCGATAAAAGTTGCGTATGGAACGAGAAATTTTCTTAGTGGCTAAAAAAAGAAACTTTCTTAAATTTTGTTTATTTCAATTTTGTGCTTTGGACTTACTAAAATTGAGTTTCCAATTTTAGATTGAAATCATTTTTAAAATTGTAAAACTTTGTATTAATTTGGTTGACAGTTGGCTGTGGATCATTGGATGTTTTAAAGGCATTTGGTTAGAAGGAGACGCTTGGCTTTATGCTTAAGGCTAATTTCTAAAGTAATTCCCAAATGTTTACTGAGGACTTGTATGGCTTTGGGCAACATTTCTTTATATTGAATGCTGAGGATGTTGTATTCATTGTTTTGGAGTTTGTGCATAACTAAGTTGCATGCAATCGTAGATACATTCACAATTGTATCTAGAATGGGAATTTTGAGATGGTTTTATATGAACTAATAGACGAATAGTCGTGATTTCTTTAGGGCAGAGTATCAAGTGGTTTTTTGATAGTACTATAGATTATAGTCTATAGATGATTAGACTTCAAGCAAGTTCAAAGATAATGCAAATGTTTGACATAGGTGGTAAAGGCATCATTTTGGGGGTATTTAGATTATGGAGTGCCTTTTTTTTAAGAAAAAAGAATCATTCTTCATTTGTAATTTTATCCTTGCTTTCTATAGAAGGGTTCTTGCTGTGAACTTATTAATCAATGAATGGTCAATACCATCAGAAACAAGATGCAGAAGCGAGTAACTGCTCCCAACAGAGATCTTCCTCCTCGAAATCAGCAGTTCCTATTAGATTTTGAGCAGTTGCAAGGGCAAATACAAGTAAGCACCCATCCATAGGTATTTCTTTGAGTGATGCTCTTCTTTTGCTTCAATATGTATTTTGGTTCATACTTTAGAATCTTTTCAGGATCAAGAGCAACTGCGTGCTGTTACAGAATCAGTTCTAATAGCCTTTGTGGTCCAGTGCTGTGCCCATGTACCACAATCTGAATTTCTTCTATTTGCATTAAGAAGCTTGAGCAGCGTAGGTCATGTGAAGTGGGATTCATTCCTTCCATCGCTCCTTTCCACTATTTCTTCTGCTGAGGGATCATCTGGGCCAGGGAGTCCAACAATGGCAGTAAGCTTGTCTACTGCTGTTGTAGGTTCTACAGGGACCTCTCTTATTGCTTCAGGTCCTAATGCTTCTGGCTCCTTTATATCTACGCCAGCATCTCCCCTTCCATCAATGCAGGGCATTGGATCCCCTACCCAGTCTACAGCGGAGCAGTCTTCTGGGCCAAGTCTCTCGCCAGTTAAGCCTTCTGAGCTTGCTGGCCCTGGCCAACTTCCTATTATGAAGGTAAATCAATCAGTTAGAACCACTGCTATAAGCTATCTACGCCAGTTAGCAAGCAAAGTCATTCTCATAGCTCTCGAGTCCAACCTAAAGCCAGTAACCAATGCAGAGATTTTCTCTCACATGACTAATTGGCTAATTAACTGGGATCAAAGAAATCTAGGCATTGACGAATCTGACACTGCAAAGGGTTGGAAGATAGAGAGGCCTCCATTTGAATGGATGCACATTTGCTTGGATGTCATATGGAAATTGGTTGATGAAGATAGATGCCTCATTCCCTTCTATGAGTTGATCCGAAGTGGATTGCAATTTGTTGATAACATTCCTGATGATGAGTCTTTGTTTGGGATCATTTTGGAGATCCATAGAAGGAGGGATTTGGTGGCCTCCCACATGCAAATGTTAGATCAGCATCTTCATTGTCCTTCTTTTGGAACTCATCGTTTTTTGTCTCAAACCTACCCAAATGTACCTGGTGAACCTATAGCAAATATTCGTTATTCACCAATTACCTATCCGAGTGTCTTGGGAGAACCATTACATGGAGAGGTAAAGAAAATACCATTTTACTTTGTTCTTCTAACCTTTGCATATTTACCCGCAAATTGAACTGTTTTAGGAACTTGGCTTAAGTTTTTTTGCTCGGCTTTCTTGTATGGTCATTTCTTTTTCCCATTTCCATTCATTTTTGTAAATTTTTCAATAGCTTTCTATTGTATTTTTCTTATTTCTAAATGGTTTTAATCTCATCAAAATTTTTTAGCTATTCATTTAGTTTGTATCATAGAAATCATAAGCCAATGAAATTATTACAAGCATACGTGGCTCTTTTTTATTTAGTTTGACTACGGAATAAGCTTTTATTTCTTTTGCAGAAGTTATGGATGGGGTTTTTCTTTGTCTTTATATCTCACAATAATAATGAGAATATTTTGTTGACGAATATTTTCGTATCGACTCGACCCGATCGAACCCGACAAAGCTCGATCGCGCTCGATCGACCCAATCGAATGTCGTCGAGACGAAATTGACTCAAATCGAACCCCGATTTAATTAATTTGAATCAAATTAATTTAATTTAAATCAAATCAATCCAATTCAAACCCCGTCGAGCGTCGTCGAGCTCAATTCGACACAATTCGACGCAATTCGGCACCGATTCGAGTTCAATTTCATGAAATTAAATTGATTGAACCCAATCGGACCCAAACCGACCCCAACCGGTTCGGGTCGACTCCCATCCGGACTCAATTTCAGCCCTAATTTCTCAATTTGGGCTGAATTTGATTTTCAAATCAAATTCCCAAATCAATGGCTCAGATTTCATCTTGAAATCTGCCCTAAAACCTCTCATTCCACGTGTGAGAAGGGGGATTGGCCCATTTTGGGCGGTGCTTTGTGCGCCTCTAAGAGAGACGAGCGGGAGAAGGGGGAAGCCATTCGGCTCCCCTTGTGTTTTCCGCCCCAACCCAGAACGAGAGAGGGAGAGCACGGGAGAGAGCCCTTCGGCTCTCTGTTTCTGTTTCTGCGTCCGTCCCAGGCAGAGCACGGGAGAGAGGGAGAGGGGCATTTCGCCCCTTTTGCGTGCATCTCCAGGCGCGGGAGGAGGAGGGGAGCTCGGCTCCCCTTGCTTGCGTTTTGTCCGTCCCAGGCAAGACAGAAAGGGATGATGGAGTTGGAGATTTAAGGGCTTTTTCTTCATTCTCAAGAAGCAAATCAAAAGTTAAGCCCTCCATTCACTTCCTTTCTAAAAAATCAGCAAAGTTTGTGGCTTCTCCCCCT
This sequence comes from Dendrobium huoshanense, assembly GCA_016618105.1. Taxonomy (NCBI): domain Eukaryota; kingdom Viridiplantae; phylum Streptophyta; class Magnoliopsida; order Asparagales; family Orchidaceae; genus Dendrobium; species Dendrobium huoshanense. Next base: position 488,353 of record CM028342.1, on the reverse strand, counting down.
TTCTCCTTGAACTCCGGTGAGTCCGTGGCAATTTGGAGGCTGTTGGAAGTTTCCAAACAGCAAAGCAAGCCTTCAAAACCTCCCAAACAGTGGTTTAGAGGCTTGACAGTGCCTTGGACAGCAAAGGGGTCTTCCACAGCGGCTTGGACAGCGACGGCGACATCGGGAAAGGCTTGGACAGCAACCACGCAGCCTCCAAAGGCTCTCAAACAGTGAAAACTGCTGTTCGGAAGCTTTGGACAGCAAACGGCGACCTCCGGAAGCTCTCAAACAGTGAAATTCTCTATTTGGAACGTTGGGACAGCGGTCTTACTCCTTGGGAAGACCTTGGACAGCAGTTTGGAGCTTTCAAAGGCTTTGGACAGCAGTTTGGAGCTTGGAGCGGAGCTTGGACAAAGCTTAGAACTTGGATAGGAGCGCTTGGACAACCCGGGGAAGGTATACCACTAAAACTTAGGCGAAACCTTAAGGCTCCCAAGGCCAATTGCAATGTGGTTGACGATCCCAAGCCCTAGGTCCTTTAGAAATTTAAATTTATGCTTCCCCGAAATCCTATGATCGCTGCCCTCTTTGTAAACTTGGGGAAATCCGGTGATTCTTACCAAGTTGCTTTCATGAGAGAGCCAAAAGGAAATGGCGATGTGCGTAGGGTTGTTGGATTGGTATCCAACGCTCTCCAAATGCATGATTTTGCACTCATATTGCATGCTTAGCCTTCGCCTACGAATGGACCATAGGATTTGATGATCTTTTTCTATCCCAAAATGCATGTTGAGACGTAGGTTTCGTTGAATTCTAGGTTGTACCTACTCAATGCTAATGTCATGACAAAATTGACATAGGATTTAGGGTTTTGCATTTGTCAACTTGCAATTTTCTCTATGACTTGGTTAGATGCCCAAATGCATTTGATAACTTGTTGTAGAATTTTATTTGAACTCTTAAAGGTTCATTTTACAAATTCTAGAGCAAGTAGGGTTGATCAATCTTATTTTGGGTGTGTTGCAAAGCTTGTAAAGAAAAAATAACAAGTGGGCATTCGCTCTATTGTATCAAAATTCCCTAATTTGGAGAACCATCTACACATGCACGCATTCTAGGTTCTTTCTTAGATCGTTATCAAATTTGATCTTAAATCTCCTAGAAATCGTTGTGATAGATCTCTCCCATGCAAGTTTCTAAATCATGCCCAAAAGTGGTTTAGAAACCTCTCCTAAGAACTTAGGAAATCTATTTCCCTTCCTCCAATTGAGTCCAAAACACTCATGGAGAAATGGGGAATTCTCTTTTTCATGCACATCTCCTTCCAAGTTTGATGCTTAGAACTTCCTCAAAGTTCTAAGCTCTATGTTGCATGAGTTTCAACAAGTATAAAGAGCTTGCTTCCAAGCACTCTTTTCCCTCCATGTGAAGTATTTTGGAGCCCCTCTAAGGCTCCAAATGTTTTATCACATGAATCTCCAAGGCTTTTGGACCAAATCCTAAGCCCAAACCTTTATTTGTTGAGTCTCAAAATCAACAAATGAGTATCTAACTCCATTCACTTGACTTCAACTAAGTGAATGATCCTATCTCTTTGAATACCAAATATTCAAAGGCTTTCTATGAATTTTTGTAACTCTCTAAGTTACATTTTCTTCCTTCAACCCCTAAGTTGTAGGAAATCTATCAAACCCTTTATTTATTGGAACACAAACCAATAAGTAATTCCTTAGACATAGGACTCAAATCCTAGTCTTCATCATTTGCTTAGTTACTAATTAAGCAAATGAATATCTCTCCTTGGACACCCAATGTCCAAGGAATCCCTTCAACATGCAAATCCAAAATTTGCGTGTTGTCTCTCTCTTCTACAACTTAATGTAGAAAATCCTCTCATTCTCCTAAGCCCAAATCTAGAAGAATGGTCATTCCCCTTTGAACACCAAATGTTCAAGGGCACCTATGAATGTGGAACCTCCAAGTTACACATTATTTCCTCCCTCTACCAAACAAAAAAAGTGTAGAAAATCAACCCATTCACTTAGCCTAAATTAAGTGAATGTGTGTTCTTTTCTTTGAACACCAAGTGCTCAAGGAAATTCCTCTAACTTGCAACTTCCAAGTTGCACATGATTTCCCCTTTTCTACAACCCAAAAGTTGTAGGAAGGCCATCTTTCTCCTTCAACCTCAAAGTTGTAGGAAGCTTCTCAAGTAATCTATTTGTTGGAGCACAAACCAACGAATAATCCTTTGAATATAGGATTCAAATCCTAATCTTCCTCATTTGCTTAGTCACTAATTAAGCAAATGAAAGCTCCTCCTTGGACACCAAATGTCCAAGAAATCCCCTCAACATGCAAATCCAAAATTTGCTTGTTGTTTCTCTTTTCTACAACCCAAAAAGTTGTAGGAAAACCCTCATATTCTCCTAAAATCTAAAACTAGGAGAATGTGCACGTCTTTTTGAACATCAATTGTTCAAAGGACGTTCTTGAACTTGCAACCCATAAGTTGCATTTCCTTCCCTCTTTCCTACAATTTAAAATTGTAGGAAAGTATTCAAAATCTGTCTTCATGCTCTCAAACCCAAGTTGGGAGGACGAATCCCCCTTTGAACACCAAGGGTTCAAGGTTATTCATGAGTTGCAACCTCTAAGTTGCACATTCCCTTCTTCTACCAAACAAAAAGTGTAGAAAACCTCCACTATTCACTTGGTCTAAATTAAGCGAATGTGTCATACTCTTTTGAACACCAAATGTTCAAAAGGGATTTCTTTAATTCGCAACCTACAAGTTGCACCTCATATTTCATTTTCCTACAAGTTGTAGGGAAACCTCGCATCCTCTCCTTCCTACAATCCAAAAAATTGTAGGAAACTATTTCATTCTCTCAATCCAAATTTTGAGAATGCACCCTTCTTCTTTGGATACCAAATGTTCAAAGAATCCTCTTGGGGTTGTAACTTCCAAGTCACATCCCCTCCCCTTTTCTCCTCCAACCCAAAATTGGAGGGATGAAACCTTTCTTTTCTTTGGACACCACATGTCCAAAGGAATTCCTCTAATTTGCAATCTCTAGATTACACATTGGACTATTTCTTTTCCTACAAATCTAGATTGTAGGAAGCCAACAAAATCCTCTTCATTTCTCTTAACCCAAATTAAGAAAATGAAACTCCTCCTTGAATACAAAACTCAAGGAAGCACCTTCTTGATTTGTAACCCTAAGGTTGCAAATCCTCTTCCACTCCTGTAGACTCTAAAAGTCTTAAGGAATTTCTTTCCTTATCTCAAAGCCATAGGTTCTTTCACTTTGCCTACAACTCAAAAGTTGTATGAAGCCTACTTTCACTCAACCTATATTGAGTGATCCAATTTTGTCCCAAATTATCTTACTTGTTGAATCAAAAACAACAAGTAACTTCATCCCAAGCTTAGGATTCAAGTCCTACTTCTCTTTTTCCTTCCAAACTCAAGTTGGAAGGGGGCAATTCTCTCTTTGGACATCAAAATGTCCGAAAACCTTCATGAATTTGCAACCCAAAAGTTGCATTTTCTCCAATTCTCCTCCAACTCTAAAGTTGTAGGAGATGTCTCCTCTCTTTGGCTCCAAAAGCTAAAAGAGAACTCTCCAATATTTAGCTCAAAAGCTAAATGTCGGATTCCTACCTCTTCTTCTTAGCTCCAAAAGTTAAGGAGAATTTTCCTCAACAAGTGGCTCAAAAGCCACATGTTGGACACTCCTTTCTTAGACCCAAACTCTAGAAGGACCCTTAGTGTGACATACCACACAGACCTCACACACTTAGGTGCATAGCCCCTTAGGCATGCTAGGATTAGAATTTTTCTTTGTGTGCGCATGTGATTGATGTTGTGGATTGATTGCCCTTGGATTGTCTGCGTGTGGGCACTTGCCCTTAAGTGGTTAGTATAGAGATATAAATGCTTTTCTGTGCAGGTGGCCATATCTAAAAGGGGGGCGCTCATAAATGATAATAAACTGCTTGCATGACAGGTACTGCTTAAAACCCCCCAAAGATGTGGCCAATAGGATAGAAGCAGGGGCCTAGTGCTTAGCACTCTAAGTGCTAGGCCAATTTTGAGATGATCATATTCTTGCTATATAAACTGCCTCCTAACTCTGTTTTGCAGATTTAAGTCTTTTTTTTTTTATCATGTATTTGGTAGAAATAGGATGTAAAACTTGTGGGGGTTTGGGAGCAAAGGAAGGGAGCAAAGAAGATGAAGCCCAAACTTTTGTAAAGCTTGAAGACCCCACAAGTAGAGTCTGTAAATGTTAACTGGGTTGTATAATGGCAGGCAACTCAGCTGCCAAATCTGGTTGTAATAATATGGACTCTCTTTACATTTCCTTGCATTTGATATAAATAAAAGCATGTTTTGAAGTGTTTATTGGGTGCGCATTAGAAAAGCATGTCTTTCCTAGGCTTTTTCTCTTGTTTTTGTGGGCGTGGCTTGGACTTTGGATACGGTAGGCTCTTAGGACAAAACTAAGTTTTCTACCCCTTTAAAATATAAGCAACCTAAAATGAAATTAGGCTTCATGATTTTCTAACAAAAAGAAACTTGCATGGCTCCCTTCAAGGAGCCAAGTTTTCAAAATTGAAAATAAACATGCATGGCCAAAAATATGTTGCATATAGAAAGCCCTCACTTAAGGATTAGATAACAAAAATCTTTCTTTTTGTGAGTCAGCATTTGCATACCCACATACTTAGGCATCTTAGCCTTAAAGCTAAGTTATAAGCCCTACATTCTAAATAAAAACAACCCTACCACTCTACATTTGCATTGAGACTAAACAACATGGTTTTAAAAATGATTAGGGGGAGTTTAGCTGGTAGTCCCTTCCAGGCGGGACAATAAATCCAGAGGTCGGGCGGGTTATGCCTCTTGTGAGGTGTAGCTTGTAAGTCCCTCCTTGCACTCGTTAGATTTAGGTTCGAGGCACTACCTATCGGTAGTCCTCACCTTAGTCTTAGGGTCCGAGGCACGGGTTGATTCCAAATCACCCTATAAGCCCTCATCTTTCGGGCAATTCCTCCAACAAGTGTTGTTGGGATGTAAGCCCCAATCTTCTAATAAAATATTAACTTAAACCAAAGTTAGGTTGCTAAATTGTAAAGCCCAACATAGGATAGTTTGGGCATTTCTGAGTTTCATCTCAGAATCAAGTGCCCCTACTTCACCTCCTTTGGCTTTCATTCCCAAAATCTAATCCTTAGTTGATCTCCTCTTTGAAATTCCTAAAAGGTCAAAACCCTTAAGCAAGACTTTCATGGATTTTGAAACAACAAAAATCAAACTTTAGCCAATGTCTAAAATGACTTCCAAAAAAGAAAACCACTAGTTTAATCAAAAGTTTTCCCAAATCAAACTTGGGATGTAATTAACAATAGGGGCTTGCCCCTATGGGATGTCTGTACCCCAGAAATAAATAAACCCCACTCAAACAAACATTGAGTGGGGGAATCTCTGTTAAATAATTGTAAATTTTATTATTGAGCCCATAAGAAAATGGTATTTTTACCCTCCGGGGTAATATATCGTATTCTTATGCCGTGCCCGATTATAAAATATGCAATCCGTTTGAGGATACAAAAATTCTCCAACATATTTGTTTTCCAATGAATGAAAACACTAGTCAATTTTATCTAATATATTGGGGAGATGGAAAGATTAACTCCAATTTCGCACATATATGTTTAGAGCTTCATCTCAATAAAAGATATCTTTATTTCTAGGTGCTACAGTACAATGCTAGATTGTTTTTCTTAATCATTCATTGATCTTTGTAATTGAAATAAAAATTAATCAAGTGCAAAATTATTTGTAAGTTATTTTTATTGGTTTTAAACAATATACTGATTTTACAGTTTTAAATTATTATTATGGGATTTTTACACACATAACACTTCAAACTATTATATTTACTTATCAAACACCCAAAGCATAATATTTACATACCTACCACTCAAATAAACCCGTTTCATCTAAACTACCACTCCGTCAAAACTCCGTGAATAGCCCACCCCGACTATGCCTTTCGCGCGGTGAAATCCCTTCTTCTTCATCGTTGTAGTGTCTAGACGGCATAGGATACCCGCTTCCATCTTCATTGATGCTATGGTAAGGCATGTCTTCCTCCTTGGCATCATTTAGCAGCACGGGCTTTTGCCAGATGGGGTCATTGTCAACGATGAGAACTCCACCCGGTAGATAGGGGCTTTAACTTCTCTTTATTCTTCTTCTTCTTGGCTTTTTTCACCTCGTCAGTGCCTGACTGGTATCTCTTGAGATATTCCTTGAGGGAGATGGTATTAAAGATGTTTTCTACATTTATTAATTTCAGTCCATCCTCCACCTTTCTGTTCTGCAGCTGGCTTCTGCAGTGATGAGGAATCTCATGATTCCTCTGGCAACCAGATTCAATCTTCACCGTTGCTTTTTAACAAACTTTTTCTGGCATTTCAGTAATTTGTTTTCTATGCTTATGTTTATACAAATGAAACTACGAGTTGCTGTAGTATGTAACCATGCCTTGAATACAACAATCTCTATTTTTACTCTCTTCTCTGCTTCTTCGTTTTCCTCTATTGTTCTGCTATGTTTTGTATCTAGCTTGTCTTATCACAAGAAGCCAAGGCATTTTATCACACGGAAGAACGATGCAACCATCAGTCTGTGCCGGTAGAGAAGTTCACGCGCCAATAGTAGCGCTAGCAATAAAATCCTATTTCTCATCAACTTGTCTTCTTCTTCATAGGCCACTGCTGCCGTCGATTGCCTTCTCCAGCGACCTCTTGTCGCGACTTCCTGCTCTGGTGGGGTCACAAGTTTCGAGTAGACACTCCAACGATGAAGAGGGGATTTCACACGCGAAAGGTAGAGTCAGGGTGGGCTATTCAAGGAGTTTTGACGGAGTGGTAGTTTAGATGAAACGGGGTGTATTTGAGTGGTAGGTATGTAAATATTATACTTTGGATGTTGGATAAGTAAATATAATAGTTTGAAGTGTTATGTATGTAAAAATCCCTATTATTATTTATTTCTGTGAAATAGGTTGGTGCCTAATCTCATCTCGATCTTAATTTCAAAACTTTGTGAGGGCACTGACTCGCAACTATGGTGATGATGATGAGCTAATCAACTTGGAAATGTTATTATTGAAGAGGATCTAGGGGATATAGGGAAGGAGAGTATGACAGTTTTACACCCCAATATAGTCTAAACAACGGACATAGAGAACATAATAATCTAAAATCATAGAGGTTAGATACACTGTTAAAAATATCTCATTGACTTTTACTAGGCAACTTTGCATAACCATTAATCACACTTGAACCAACAATATTTTTGAAAAATAATGAGATGAGCAAAGTGCACGTTGTATAACTTTTTCCACCTCCAACCACGTCAACCAATGACAACCCCACAAGTAGGGGTGTCAATTTCGGGTCACGGGTCGGGTTCGGGTCGAACCCGAAACTGACCCAGCACTATTCGGGTCAACCCGAACCTGACACGCTTTTAAAAACAGGTCAGTTTTCCTGACCCGAACCCGACCCGCTTCGGGTCCGGGTCAACCCGACACGACCCGAATGACCCGTTTCCAACAAAAAAATGGCTAATTTTCGGGTAAAAAACGGGTCAATCTCCTCTTTTCGGGTCAAAAATGGGTCAATCTCGAGTTACTGGGTCAAAATCGGGTTTTTGGGTCAAAATCGGGTCAAAGGGTTAACCCGAACCCGACCCGATTTTTGAAACGGGTCAAAATGCTGAACCTGAACCAGACCCGTTTTGGGTTCGGGTTGACCCTAACCCGAAATTTTCGGGTCGTGTCAAATATTGACACCCCTACCCAGAAGTATGCTTATTGAATTCTATATCCTTTGCTAATTAGCATGATGAAAGATAAAAGAAAAATCTATTAAATATTAAACATAAATAACATGTTTATCAAAAGATGTCAGAATAATACAATGTATCTTTAAATAAAACATCTAACAATTAAATGCTGCGCGCATAGTCTCACAGCCACACTGGTTGTTGGTTGGTGCCAGGTGTTGTAAGCAACGTAACCAGCTTACCAAGTTAGGGAATCAATCATTCAATATAATGCTAGCAATTCCATGTTCTGACCTCTTAGATGGGACATACTCTTTCCATACTGCTAATGAGGACTAACACTATAATGTCCGATGGCTTGCTTATCTTGAGCAACAATAACAAGCCTTTATCCCACTACGTGGGGTCGGCTACTTGAGTCCTTTTTCTCCAGTGTGTCATAATATCAGTTGAATTCTCATTTCAATCTAATAAAAATATTGTTAATTTGAGAGGTAGGAGAGGGAAAAAGCTTGAGTTTTATACTTTTATTGCATGAATTCTTCCCTATATATAGATATATACAAGATATTTAATAAGGAAACAAATAACTACACAATAATGAAATATAACTCTTTCTAAATCAGCTACCTATCTATGGAAGGTGTTTCAACGTGATTAATGAGCGCTTCCCACGGATTGCTCTTTGTGACTGTTAGATCCTTTGCACAGGGAACGACTGGATTTCAACACTCCCCTCAAGATGGGAATGAGGGAAATATGGATTTGTCATTCCCATCTTGTCAATCATTCTGAGAAAGGCATAACTGTCCAGTCCTTTGGTAAGAACGTCTGCAAGTTGATCTTTTGATGATACATGATCGATACTTACTAGATCACTGTCTAGTTTTTCTTTAACAAAATGCCTGTCCATTTCTATGTGCTTGGTCCTGTCATGTTGGACTGGATTGTGGGCTATGCTGATTGCTGATTTGTTGTCACAATGTAGCTTCATGGGTTCATCCCACTTGACCTTTAAGTCTTCTAGAATTATTTTGATCCATAGTAGCTCACATATTCCCAAAGTCATAGCTCGATATTCTGCTTCTGCACTAGATCTTGCCACTACATTATGTTTCTTGCTTCTCAATGTAACTAGGTTACCTCCAAGAAATGTGCAGTATCCAGAGTTAGATCTTCTATCAACAGGTGATCCTGCATAGTCAGCATCCGTATATACTTCTAGGGTTATTCTGCTATCTCTCTTAAAGAGAATCCCTTTTCTTGGGTTTTCTAAGGTTGTGCAATATCCTGTCAACCGCTTGCATGTGGGCATGCTTTGGATTTTGCATAAACTGATTGACCATGCTTATAGCAAATGCTATATCTGGTCTAGTGTGAGAAAAATAGATTAATTTCCCTACCAGTCTCTGGTAGGCCTCTTTATCCACATCTGGATCCTCTCTAGCTTCCCCTAGTTTAAGATTAGGTTCTACTGGTGTTGGTGCTGGCTTACAGGCTAGTTTCCCTGTTTCTTTTAGAATATCCTTAATATACTTTTGTTGTGAGATGAAGATTCCTTTGCTGGAGTGAGCAACTTCGATTCCAAGAAAGTATTTTAGTCTACCAAGTTCTTTGATTTCAAATTTCCTGGTAAGACTTTTCCTTAGACTATCTTTCTCCTTTACATTATTTCTAGTCAAGATTATATCGTCCACATACACTAGCAATATTGTGACTCCCCCCGAGTCTGAATGTTTAAAGAATAGTGTATGATCCCCTTGGATTTGTTTATACCCGTTAAGGAGCATAAACTTAGAGAACTTTCCAAACCATGCCCTTGGTGATTGTTTGAGCCCATATCGGGCCTTTTTTAATCTACACACTTTGTCACCTTCATATTTTTCCTTGAATACTCGTGATATTTCCATAAATATCTCTTTCTCCAAATCCCCATGTAGGAATGCGTTTTTCACATCCAATTGTTCCAGATGTCAGTTCTACTTCGCTGTTAGTGAGAGTTGTATTCTGACAGTGTTCATCTTGGCTACAAGTGTAAAGGTTTCTTGAAGGTTTCTTGATAGTCAATGCCATATGTTTGAGTGTACCCTTTTGCCACTAGTCTTGCCTTATATCTTTCTAGTGTGCCATCAGCTCTGTATTTTACGGAGAATACTCATTTGCATCCAACTGTTTTTTTCCTGTCGATAGAGATGATTTTCCATGTTTTGTTCTTTTCTAGGGCCTGCATTTCATCTATCATGGCATTTTTCCAATTTTTATCAGATAAAGCATCAAAAATATCTTTATAAGGAATATGGATATCTTCTAGTGTAACCAAGAAATTTTTATTAGAAGATGAGAAGCTTTTGAAGGATATAGAGTTGGTTATAGGGTATAAGAGAGGTGGTGAGCTTATCTTATGTTCAGGAGATGGTTCAGATTCTTGGATCTGCCTTGGAGTATAATCTGAATTTGTACGCCTGGAGTATGCCTTCTAAAATCTAATGACAACTTTGTCTTTTGTTTCCTTGTCCTGATTTTCAGGTGGATTGGTTTGAGGTGGTGGAGGAAGGTCAAGAGGTGTTAGTTCATTTTCCTCATCTTCCTCAAGTTCAGTCTCCCCCTGAAGAAGAGATTTAAAAAAAAATAGGAACTTTATTCATCAAAAGTAACGTCAACAGAAATAAAGGTTTTTCTTGTAGGAGGATGATAACACTTGTAACCTTTTTGGGTAGCTGAATAGCCAATAAAGATGCATTTAAGTGCTCTTTGATATAGTTTTCCTCTATTTTGGCTATGGATATGAACGTAGGCTATGCACCCAAAGATTTTTGGTGTAAGGTTATGATGGGTTCGAAATTCGGGGTAAAATGAGGACAAAATTTCCATTGGAATTTTGAGTGCAAGGGTTGTTGAAGGAAGTCAGTTTATGAGATAAGTTGCAGTTAGGAGAGCTTCTCTCCAATAGGATTTGGGTATATTGTAGTGGAATAGAAAAGCTCGAGTGGAGGGTAGAAGACTAGAAGGTGACCATTTTTTTCTTTTTGCGACCCCATTTTGTTGTGGCGTGTGAACGCAGGAGGACTCGTGAATGATCCCTTCACTTTGGAAGTAGGAGGAAAGGGTTTGGTTAAAATAGTCCTTGGCATTATCGGAGCGAAATCTCCTTATTTTCACCCCAAATTGATTTTGGATCATAGTATGAAATATGGGAAGAATGGTGCTAATATCTGATTTATTTTTGAGGAGATAGATCCAAGAGACTTTAGTGCAATTATCAATGAATGATACAAACCATCGTTCCCCATATATATTGGGGATTTTTAGGGTCCCCATATATCACTGTGAATAAGATACAAAGGAGTATCACATCTCTCATTTTTATTTGGGAATGAAGTTCTTTTATGTTTGGCTAACTCACAAGTTTCACAATGAAGATGTTTATTTTCTAATTTCTGAAAAAGTTGTGGATACATATGTCTTAGGACATCAAAAGATGAGTGTCCTAACCTATAATGATGAAGCCAAATAGTGAAATTTTTATCAACTAAGGACAACATAGATCAACTATTTTTAGATTGGTTCAGTTTTTCCGAGTAGTACAATCTAGCTTTCTCCTTAGCAAGTTCAATCTTCTTCCCCGATCTCTGGTCCTGAAATAAGCAATAGGTAGGGTTAAATAACGCTTGACAATTATGATCATTGGTAAGTTTTTGGATTGAAATTAGGTTTGTGGATAATTGAGATACGTGGAGCACATTTTTTAGGGTGAGTGCGGGAGATAATGTTATGTCTCCTTGGCCTGCTATTGTGGTAAGAGAACCATCAGCAATGATGATTTTCTTGTTGCTTGGACAATGAGTATAGTTGATGAAGTAGTTAGGTGAGTGGATCATAGGATCTGTGGCTCCTGAGTCAATGATCTATAATTCCTTTAAATGATTTCTAGAGGCACTGAAACTAATAAAAATTGGAAACTTACCTGAGAGTGCAAGTGAGGAAGATGCGTTTGGTTTTTCAAGGGATACCAGGAGTCTTTTCAGTTTATCAATATATTCTCTATTGATTTCTCCAAGGCTGGACTGTGCTTCTGGGGTGGGCTGACTTGTAGTGTTATTGGCATGCGAAATGCTCCTTGTTTCACATTTTTGATTCCACTCCTTGCTGGGGGGGTTTCGATTTATTTTCCAACATGTTTCTTTTGTGTGTCTTAACTTTTTGCAATAACTACACCAAAGTGAGTCATTGTCTTTGAATTTTGAAGAATCTTTACTTTTCGTCTACATGACGATTCTTTATTCATCACCTTGGCTGAGCTTTCAACGACCTTTGGTTCTAACATCACTCCTCGTCAACTTTCTTCTGCGCGAATGAGAGAAATGGTTTCATTAAGTGATGAAGTCTCCTCTTTGCCGAGGATCTGAACTCTAACTTGGTCAAATTCTGCATTTAGTTATGCAAGAAAATCATAAACTATATATTTTTCAATAAAGTTCTTTAGGATCGCAGCATCTTCCGGACATCTGGTTTCTATGCACCTATAGTGATCAAGTTCCTGCCACAGATTTTGTATAATGGTGGCATACTCTGTCACGTTCTTACTCCCCTGCTTCGTGCTTCCAACTTTGACTTTAATTTCAAAGATTTGAGCCGCATCACGAGCTTTGGAGAATGTCTGTCTGGCAACATCCCATATGTCCTTTGCAGTCGAAAGGAACATAAATGTATCACTAATTTCTGGAGTCATGGAATTCCACAACCATGACATAATCATGGAGTCTGCTTCGTTCCATGCCCCAAATTTAGGATCTCCTTCTTTTGGTTCTCCTCCAAGGAGGTGATGTATTTTCCATTTCCCCTTCAAGTAGGTCTTCACAAATTGAGATCACTTTAGGTAGTTCTTCCCATTTAGACGATAGGAAGGTTGCATGCTTTGAAGGTCACCTCGTCCTTGGTGCACCATAGAATCCTCAAGTTGGTCAGTGTTTGAAGAAGAGTTAATTTCTGACATTTTTGAATCAAATGATAGTAATGAAGACTATCTATTTGATTTTTTGGATAGCAATGAAGGCTCCCAAGATTTTTCTAATCGACAATAAAGGTCGATTTTTTTTTTCTGTCCAACAATGAAGGTCGAATTTTTTTTTGGGGAAAAATACCTTCCCGGTTTAATAAACAAACCGGGCCGCCGACTCTTTAAAAGAGTCGGACCGGGTAGCTTAGGGCACGCACGCAGGGAGCCGCACTATTTCCTTGGTTCGCAGGAGGCTTCTCGGTTGGATCGAAACGCTCCTTCAACGATCTTCCCTTTTTGTCGGATCGGGATGCTCGCCGGTTGCTCGACTACGCTTCTCTCTTTCGACGATCTTCCCTTCCTGTCGGATCGGGTTTGTTGCTTCGCAGGAGGCTTCTTCGGCTCCTTCGTGGCTGTTCGTTTACGCTCCTTTATCCTGTCGGATTGGTTTCACTGCTTCATATGATGCTTCTTTGGCTTGTTCGTGGCTGCTCGATGACGTTCCTTCGACGACTTTTCGTCTACGACAATGAAGGCCTTTCTTCACAAAGTTTTTTCCTCTTCAACCCCTCCGGCCCTCTGATACCATGTTAATTTGAGAGGTACGAGAGGGAAAAAGCTCGAGTTTTATTGCATGAATTTTTCCCTATATATAGATCTATACAAGATATTTAATAAGGAAACAAATAACTACACAATAATGAAATATAACTCTTCCTGAATCAGCTGTCTATCTATGGAAGGTGTTTTAACGTGATTCATGAGTGCTTCCCACGGATTGCTCTTTGTGGCCGTCAGATCCTTTGCACAAGGAACGGCTGGATTTCAACAAATATCATTTTAAATATTTTCTAATCAAATCTTTTTTATTCTCTTCTCAAATGCGCCCAACCTTGCACTCCTGTAGCCCCAATCGTGTCAACTTAAAGATTGCACACAATACATCTCCTCCTAGTAAGTCGCACCTGCCACTATATCTCCCACGCCTTAAACTTTCATGAGTGATTAGCTACAACCTCTTTCTCGCACACCTACCTCAGCTCTTGACCACATCAACTTGGCTAACATAGGTAAATTGCACCAAGGTTGAATGCAACAGATCCAATTTAGAAGGTCAAACAAATTCAGAGAGTTAACGATTTGATATAAATGTTGAAGTTTAAGCAAGTAAAACAGTATTCTCAATGATATGTGGGAGAAAAAATTGTTCGGGGACTCTATTTGCTTATCATTTGAATATTTTATTCCTTAAATGCTTAATATGCTAATTATGGCCTCTGGAGTTGATAATAATTGGCTTTTATGTTTTTGGCAGGAACTTGCCTTTTCTATACAAAGAGGTAGTTTAGATTGGGAGAGGGCACTTCGTTGCCTAAGGCATGCTCTTCATACCACTCCTTCTCCGGATTGGTGGAGACGCGTGCTTCTTGTTGCTCCTTGCTATAGGCAGCAAGCTCAACCGCCAACACCTGGAGCAGTTTTCTCTCCTGAAATGATTTGTGAGGCTGTCATTGAACGAACTATTGAATTACTGAAATTTTCAAACTCAGGTGCTCCATAATCCCGTTTGCTTTCTATTTTTTTTTTTTTAATTGCTGTTCATGATCATACCTGATTCAAAAATTTGAGAACCTATTGTTTTTAATTAGGGAGACATTTAACTAGATAATTATGCTTACGACTTGGTTTGAAAGAAAATGGAGAGGAAAATGGAAGGAAAAAAGATTCCTTTCGTTCTGTTAATTTAAATTGAACTTAAAAAAACCCAACATTTTGTATTTTATTCCATTTGCTACAGTGAAACATCTGGGAAATGCTGCCAGATGTCTATTATCTGCTTGCTTACTAATGTGAACATAAAACATCCTCATTTTTTTTGTGTTTGTTTGAGACCCACGTCCCATGCTTAAAAAGATCATGACTATTTTCTTCATGAGTTTGCTGCAATGCAGGAAAATCAAGACAGCCTTCTGCCTTACATCAAGTTCAACATCTTTCATATTTTCCTCTCCCTTTCTTTATAGTGTTCGGGTATTACTATTTCATGAAATTGTTGCAGTTCATGGATATTATTTTGCTTAGAAATTGCATACTGGGCATGGATGTGAACTATATATATATATATATTATTATTATTATTATTAAGGAAAAGTCTCACTGTACTCATTCCCTCTTGAATCTTTTCTGTGCTTCTCCATTCTATAGGTAAGTCAAGTAAATAGGAGTTGTTCAGGTTTATTTTAATCAAAGATTGAAAGGCTATTTGACTGTCCTCTTTGAAAATCTATTTGAAAATGAGATATCTGTGAGTGTATGTATATCAGGGATAACTTTTAGGTGGTTATTTTGCAAAGAAAATAAATTAAAAAAAAAAATTGTTTTGTGTATATGTCGTGCTTATGTGCGTGTGAGGGTTAACTTTTAGGTGGTTCTACGAAATAAAATAGGTTCAAGGGTTGTTTTGTTGGCCAGGTATAGCTTTTTAGGTAGTTCTTGTGCAAAAAGTTAAAGATTTGTTTTTGTTTAAATGTCACGGGTTGAGGGATATTTTGTTTATTGGGATGTCTAGTTTGATAACAGCTGTACCAAGCTTTGAACCATAGATAGTCGAATAAGATAAATTATGACAATTGCCTTTATTGTATGTGATTAACTTACATTTAACTAAATTAAATTATGTGCAAGAATAAAAACTTCTTTTGTTGTTGTTCCTGTTGGCACTCAACATTTAACAACATCATGTTTTGATCTATGAATATCTTCATTCTTGGTGCAAGGATAATTATTTTTTTGTCTGTTTATGTGTGTTTCTGATGAGGACATCCGTTGTACTTTATTTTATGTTCAATTTTATTATTTGATGTATTAGTTTTGTTTATGATTTTGTTGTCTTTTCCACTTTTACCCTTACTTTAAGGGTTTTGACATGTGTAAGCCCTAGGAGCATTTTAGTCTTTTTTATTTGTTACATTGTATTGGCTATTTAAAGCCTTCCCCTCCTTCCTTGAGGGTTAATGAATGATGAATGAAATTTCTGCATTTTACTCTTGTGAGAGTTTGAGGGTTCTTGGAGAGAACTTGGAGAAAGTCCCTTGGTGAAGGGCAACGCAATACCCACCAACCTTGGAAGCGTCCGGATTCGTGGTTCTCTTTTCTCTATCGTTTTCTTCTTCCTCCTATTTCCCTAGCCACCTATTTTTTTTCCCAACCCCCATAGTCGTCGGGTTTCCTTCCCCCCTTCCTCCACCAACCATCGGCCAAGCCCTCCACCCAATTAATTCACCCGCCAACAACACCCCCTCTCTCCATTTCATCCACCAATCCAAAACCCTAATTCCCCAAGCCGCCCCCTCCCAAAACCGTCCCAATCCTAGTCTAGCCGCCGGTCTCCCTCTTCCCCAATAGCCCTACTTTGCTAAAATACTTCTTCAATGAAATGGGAAGGATCAGAATTCAAATTCAAAAGATTTGAATTTCAAATTCTTACCCAAGTAGCCTATTAAATTTTGGAAAGTCCCTTAAATCATGTAAATCTGAAATTAATTCAAATTTAATTCAATCCCCACATTCGTTGAACCTAGATATCTTCTCTCTCTACTTAATAGCCCCATTAATGCCTCCTCAAATTAACCATCAATCCTCCCAATTATCTCTACCCGTTGGAATTGAAATTAAATTCAGAAAATCTGAATCAATTTCCCTCCAATTCAAATTCAAATTCAAACCTAGAATTAACTCCCTCCCTCTTTTCCCTCAAACCTGATCTTCCTTTCCCTTCTTTATCCGGTAGCTAGTTTATTTCCCTCCCACTGGAGCGTGCTGTCCAGAATTCAGCCAGCTAACCATGCCGTTTTGACCGTCCTGAAGGCCCCTCGTGGCTTCCCAAGACTCCCGGCCTCTACTAGTTGCCGTCCAGACTTTCCGAAGTTGCTGTCAGGGAATTCCTTCAGTTGTTCCCTGCTGTCCAGCTGACCAGAGAGTTTCCTGTTTGCTGCTCGGAGGCTCCTAACTGCTGCCCAGAGGTTCCAACAAGTCTCCACTGCTGTCCAAAGATTTCTGGACTGCTGTCCAGAGTTCTCTAGAGGCAATAACTGCTGGCCAGAAGTTCTTCATTGCTGTCCAGTGATTTCAGCAACTTCCCCATTGCAGTCCCGCTGCCCGGAAGGTCTTCATCTGTTGCCCAAAGGTTCTAATGCTCCCGACAAAGGTGAACCCCTCTTCCGAATTACATATCTTCCTAGTAGCTTTCAATGGTGGTCATGAAGATAGTGCCAATGCTCCTCCGCTAAAGCTTAGTAATTTAGAGAGTTTAGTGAGGGATCCGTGCTTAGGGACTAATATTATTGTTAGCATTGAGATTTATTGTTGAAAACCAATCATGTAGGCAACTTTAGATTAATTGATTGTTTTACGGTCTTAACTCCTATGCATGTGATTTAGCCTAAGCTTGTTTTACCGCTCTTTGTGTTTTCTCGTCGTTTAAAATCGCTATAAAGATATAATTATTGTGGTCTCTAAATATTAAGCGTACACATTCCTTAATCTAGATCATCCTTGCATATACGTTTAACATCAGTTTCACTTACATTTAGCTAGTGAATGTTTTCCTTGCTCAGCTTGCCATATATGTGGTAAACTTTTTGGTTTGAAGTACTCCCTGAATGCCTATTTATAATCATCATTTATTATTTGCTCATATTGCAACGCTTATAGCTTGTCTATTGATCCATTTACTTTTGCAGAAGTTCAGTGTTGGCAGGATTGGCTTATGTTTGCGGATATATTTTTCTTTCTCATGAAGAGTGGGTGCATTGATTTCCTTGATTTTGTTAACAAACTTGCCTCTAGAGTACCTCAAGGAGATCTTCGAAGTAATCATGTTACGTGGTTACTTGCACAAATTATTCGTATTGAGATTGTAATGAACACTTTAAGCTCAGATCCAAAGAAGGTTGGTATAAATGCTTATTACACTCAATCTAATTTCTTTTATTTTGAAAGATATTAATTTCACTAAAATGAATCAGAACCAATTCATCTTCTTGTGTTCTTTTTCCTTTTTTTATTCTTTATCTTGGTAGAAAAATCATCACTTTCCTGGATTTCACTTTTCTATTCATCTTTTTATGCTTCATCGTGATTTTATGTTATTATTGGCTTCTCATTCAGTTTTTTCTAAAGAAAGTTACGGAATGTCATCTCTTTGACTTTTGACTTGTCTAATTCTGCCACCAGGTTGAGACAACGAGAAAGATCATTTCCTTCCACAAGGAAGATAAGAACACAGATGTAAGCAGCACTAGCCCACAAAATATACTTCTGGACTTCATAAGTAGTAGTCAAACTCTACGCATTTGGTCATTCAACTCTGCTATTCGAGAATATTTAAATAGTGAGCAGCTCCAGAAAGGGAAGAAAATAGATGAATGGTGGAAGCAGGTGACAAAAGGTACTTCTAATTGTTTCTTGCTTGTATTTGGCTTAATTCATTTTTTTCTTTAAGAATAAATTTTGGTTGTTTCCATTCTCATTTATATGAGAGGCCTTGATTGGCTGAATCTATTCGAAGCCAATGCTTGATGATTAGTGTGTCTAGAGATTGCAATATAATCAGTTTAATTTAGTTATCCCTTGTTGAACCAGCGAATATAAAACCAAATTGAATTGAAGCTCTTGTTACTGGTCAAATTTTGAACATTGTATCTTTTGTAAGTTGCTAATTAACCATTAGCCTATCAAGAGATGAAGATTATTTGATTTTATTTAGTTATATATTGTTGGAGATCTTCATCGTGCGAGTGTATGCTCAGTTAAAGTTCAATTAATTTTAATTTTATAATTTTTTTATTTTTTAATTTTAGTTATTTCGGATGTCTATGATAAATGCATATGTGAACATGATATTTTATGTTTGTGGTTTGGCTAACCTCTCATCTAGTTCAATTTAAATTTGCTCCTTAATCTATTGATAAGGCTTATACAAGGGTGGAACTAACCTCTTTATTGAGGGTGGACAAACTCATTATATAAATAACTAGATATAAAAAAATAAAAAAAGTGTAAGATATAATTCTTTGTATTTCATTATGACCGATGAATTAAATAATTATTATAAGCTTTGCAATCTTTTTTATATTTCTTTTATAATATCGCATATAACTTCATTGAGAATCAAGTCAAATATTTATTTCTCAATGTAGTCATCACTCATTCTAATATGCAATAAATACTTGACAGTCTTCATTGCAAAAATGCTCTCTCCGATATAGCAGTATAAATTGACAAAATTGTTGCCAAAATAATAAGCATGTAGGATGAGATAAAAAAATAAAAATCTATTAATAAATTAATGAACAAGATGCTATGTTGGTGCTTAAATGAATAAGCACCCATGATGCAGACAACTACATAGAAAAAAACCAAAAGGGAGAACACAAGGGCTAGTAGAACTTTTCTCGATTCAAAATTTAGAAAGCTAACATCAAGCAAACCTCCAAACAAACGAAAGTTAGACAAAAATGAAAACTAAATTAAAAATAAAACAAGCTATCCTCAGAACAATCAACTAATGGTCACCTTACATGCAACGAAATAGTAGGTAAAATAAAAGAAGTGCTTAAGGACATGCAAACCAAGGGTCCACCACAACAAATTTGGGCCAACATCCACCACAAAACTCCTCCGGCAAATGCTACCAAACCGGCCAACCAACACCTCCAATAGCTTGAGAATAAAGATACAAGTGGAGTGGAAACTTGTGGAGAGAAGTAGGTAAGAAGCCCAAGACGAAATCGAAGAGAGGAGAAGGGAAGTGGAGAGTGGAACAAGCTCGCAAACTTTCCCAAGAAGAAACCCTCATGTTTTTTAGAGAACTTTGCTTACCAAACAACAACCTCCAAATGCTTCAAAACATCCCATATATATAAGTGAAAAGAGGAAGCCAAATAGCCCCAACCACCTCTAACCGAACCAACCGGAAAAAGGGAGTCAAAAGACCAACAACCAACGCTTGGAGCAGCACCCGAAGGGACCACGTGGGGGACAGGAACGGACAACCATGGGATCAGGAACAACCAGCCACGGGAACAGGAGCAAGGGGGAGAAATCGAAAGGCCAACAGAGAGGGGAAGAACCAGGACATCCAAAGGCATTCCACTTATCATAATGAGCTGAATTTATAAGAAGAACACAACAACTCACCAAAAGGGACAGCTAAACCCGAGACAACCAAGCCCAAACCGAGAAACCCAAATCAGCCCAAGAGCCAAAGCACCAAAGAAGCTAGCACACCCAAAGTAAAACATGTCCAAAGCACCAGCTACTCATGATCATAGGTTGCCTTCCATTATAGGGTAGCATAAATAAAAAAAAACAAAAATAAATATAGCATTCATATTACAATAAAACTAAAAGAAATTGAAATTTGCATGCATCAACCCAAGAATGAAAATTCAAGAAGCTATAAAAACACATCAAGAGGTAAATTTCCAACTCCCCCAAATAATCAAACATTTTTTTTTTAGAGGAGAAAACAAGGCAAAATTCTAAAATTATCATTACTTAAATTTTAAAATTAATTTTGAGGGTCGGCAGCCCACCTCCAAATACACACAGTTCCGCCCATACTTATACAAATTCATTGGCTTGAGATTTGTGTTAGGAGCTAGTGTCCAATAGCTAGTTTGAGGTTCAAGCCTTCAATTCTTGTTGCTATTTTGAATTTCTAAAGTGTGAGTTCTCTATTCCATGATTGTTTGGATTGTGTGTCATGTGGCTAACTCTCTTAGCAGTTTGTTTTTGGTTCTTATAACTATATTATAGCGCTTAGAAGTCCATGTAACTTGCAATTCTTGTAGCTATTATTGCACCTGGTAGTTCCTTTGACTTGCATTTCTTGTATCTATTATGGATGCTCTTTTGTGGTTTTGTTTGTCTGCGAAACAACCTTATGTAATTTTTACGCCTATTTTAGTGATTTTTGAGCCTGTTTTAGTGATGTTATCAGACAATATAGATCTTTGATTGATAATATTTTTTATTTTGTTGAGAATTACTGTGGTGCGATTTATATGGGGAAATTGAATTAGAAATTTTGATGATTGCAAATAGCAAGGTTTGAGGCATGTTAATCGAGCTTTTGATCCATAACATTTTAGATTTTAGCTTTAAATATTGTTTGTAATTATGGGATGTGAGATTTCTTCAATTGTGGTGCAAGTGATAAAAACCTTCGGTGCAAAGATGTCTTCTTGTAATGATGTGAGGCCTAAATTTTCTTCACCTTAGTGACTTATTTTATTTATTTATTTTCTTCTCAAATACTTGTTTTTGATATTGGAGAAATTTTGGTTTTATTGCATGGGAAAATTTTTTTTGCTTGATAATTTTTCGTGGTTTGAATTTATCAGTGATTTCCTCAAATTTGATTGGTTTTATATTATTCTTTTAGTTCTCTGTCACATATTTTGAGTTTACACCTAAAAAAAAGATGTGTATTTAGTGGTTTGGTCTATGAATCCTAATATTCATTTTAATATGATTTACATTCATTGTGTCATCCAAGTTGCATGAAGATCCCTAAACCTTTAAGTATCCTTCATCAATTTTGTATCACAGCCTATGTTATCATCATTGCAACTAGAAGTATGACATGCTGATTTAAATTATGAAAAATATTTGAAAAAATGATGCAATTGAAATAAGAGAAAGTAAGTTATCGTTATATATAAACATATTGTTGCTAAAATTATATTCCTACATTCAATAAGAGGCATAGCTTGTAGGAATTTTTAAAAATGGATTGATAATCTTGAATACTTCTTGGATTATTATCATTTATTTTATTTTGAAATGTTTGAATTTGCTATGTCAAAATTAATGGGACAACTAAATCATTTTAATAAAATATTGCAAATAAGACTAAACCTACATGCGCTCACTTAAAATATATACTTAAAGAGTAAATATGTCATTTGGTGAATACATGTGTCAATTGAATATTGTTAATAAAGTGATTTTAGCATATTTGATTATTATGATAGGTTTATGAGTCTTATTTCTAAGCATCATTTCCTTCAAGACTATTTTGTTACTATTAGAGATTAGGGGATGAATAATGCTATAATTTTTCAAAAATTAATTTGAGGTTTTAACTAGATCAATGAATATTTAAGTATGCTACTATCATTTTGGTTAGGACAACCACACCTTCAAATTAAAGAGAAATCATTTTCTTTTTCTCTATAACTTGGCAAACGTACACCAACATAATAATCATAGATATTGAAATATGATCTTGCTAAAGAAATTAAAGTTTATGAATATTCTTTATATGATGTATTCGAGGCAAAAAGATTTATATTGCAATGTCAGTCTATATCTAATTTTAATGAATCTAAATTTGCACCTACAGTAAATCATTTTCATGAATCCAAACATATACTACATGAGTTAGAATTAGAGTTTAAATTCAAAATTAAGCTTGAGATCATATCTAATTCCAAACCATTAATAAGGATTGAACTTATACTTGGATTCGAAATTGAATTATTAATCATGATTATTATATTTGATGAATCTATTAAGCAATTATTAAAAATGGAACCCTTAATGAATTGTCTATTGTTATTATTCCAATGATGACCAGTCATTTAATGTTGATTTTGTCTTTTATTCTTTATTTAGTGCCATACTAATTCATAAAAAGTATTATGGAGACAGTTTGGTTGCACGATTATTTTAGGGAATTTGTTAATGACGAAAACCTTCATGCATATCTAAAGTTTAAATTTCTTTTATCTAGTAATTTCTTTAAGCGCATAATTCATCACAATTTATATTTAGATCATTTGGACTAGCTTACATATACACATATCATGTTTATGTGGTTTGTCTATTTTTAAATTTCATATTATTTCTTCAAGAATGTTTGCTTAAATTGCATGAAGATATTCACATAAATTTTCTACTAATTGTGATGATTATAAGTTTTCTGTTGATGTGAATGGAGATTAGGCAATGATGATAAGATAAGGCACTTTGAATTAAGAAACGATACCTTCACAGCTTTTAAGAAATTGAATGTGAGATAAATAGGGCCTTCGGATTTTTTAAAGCTTGGAAATTCCAAGAAATTATGTGTTGGTCCGGTCTTCAATTTTTCTGATTTGATCTTATTTCATGAAATTATTGCTAGTTCTTTAGACTATTCTCTCTTTCTCTCTTGTGAATTCATATCCGACAATTTGTTAAATAAATCCATGCAGCTTGTTCCTAAAGCTACTTTAGATGATTGGATTATGCCTATTAGTGATGGTGGATTTCAAATATATCTAGTGCACTTGCATGATAAAAATGCTGTGACGACTCATGGATTACTTTCCATGAAGGATAAATTATTTTATGATTTGCTAGATGCGTATTGAACTTTAAATTTATCTAAGCTGGGTAAATTTGATGGAGATCTTTGTGTTTGTATTCATCAAAAGTGCCAGACATATAAATAAAGAAATCAAGCTCAATTAATTTAAATTTTCTTTTCCATTTTTCAATTTTAGATATTTGGGACGTGCTATGACGAATGCCTAAGAGAATGGCATGTGTTCTCTTTATTTATGATGCATATTCTTTGTTTGGGGAGATTCTCATTTGATTTAGTTTAAATTTGATCCTGGATACGCTAATAAGACATATGTAAATTGGCTTGAAGTTTGGAGATATATATTTGGAGCTATCGTACATCAAGTTTTAAAGTTTTGCAGTTTTCGATTGCTATAGTGTTTGTGATTTTTTATGTTAGATTTTGTTGTTCCTTGGGCATGTTGTGTTGGATGTCTTGTGGTTAGCTCCTTTAGTTCTTGGTTCTTGTAGCTATTGTAGCACATGATATTTTCCATGACTTATTATTTCTGTAGCTATTGTGGTGCTTAGTAGTTCCTAGATTTATGGTTCCTCTATGGATGATCCTCTTTTGTTTTTTTCACCCTTGAATAATCTTTTATGATTTGTGTCACGGATTGACTTGGTAGCTCATGAAATAGTAAAAAGATGCGGTTGTAATAATGGAAAAAATAAGATACCATTTGCTTTCTTTATCATTTTCATAGCTTAACGTATTTTATCTTGTAATGCACTCATTACAGGAGATACCTTCTAAATTTTATCATCAAGGCACGACATCTTATACTCTTTTTCAAGCCTAACCCTAAAGGATAGGTAATCTTTTTCATTTTCATTTACATACACGAATACGTTGCGTGCCCGCTAGTACCAGAGGAGAGTGAACTCTATCATTCAACATACACAGATTCACACCTATATACACATTCATTTGAATTCCAATCATTATACATTTACTATAATGATTTCATATGCTTATCATATTTGGAAGTAATTAATTAAGATTAACAATTTGGGAAGTACTGAATGCCATTCATTTTAATATGGAGATTTCATACAACAACAACAACAACAACATCAAGCCTTTATCCCACTACTTGGGGTCGGCTACATGAATCCTTTTTCTCCATTGTGTCCTATTAAAAGTCAAATTCTCGTTTAAATCTAATAAAGAAAGGTCATTCCTAATATTTTCTAGCCAAGTCTTTTTAGGTCTACCCCTACCTTTCCTAACATAAGTCAAATCTAATACCTCTACTCTCCTAACCGGATCATTAGAGCCGCCGTTTTATGTGACCAAACCATCTAAGGCGACTCTCTCTAATCTTATCTTCTACTGGAGCTACTCCAACCTTTTCACGTATATGCTCATTTCGTATCTTATCTCTAAGGGTAAAGCCACTCATCCACCTAAGCATCCTCATCTCTGCCACACTTAACTTAATATTATGCTTCTCTTTTAATGGCCAACATTCGGCACCATAAAGCATTGCAGGCCTCACTACCATCTTATAGAATTTTCCCTTAAGTTTGATGGGTACATTTCTATCACATAACAAGCCCGATGCATTCCTCCACTTCAACCATCCAACTTGAATTCTGCTGATAATATCCTCGTCTATTTCACCATCACTCTGAACAATAGATCCAAGATATCTAAAACGTGTACTCTTATTAATGACTTGATTGCCCAAAGTCACAATCCCCTCATTAGGTCTATTACTACTAAAATTATACTCCATATATTCCGTTTTAGATCTACTCAAGCGAAAGCCTTTAGACTCTAAGGTTGACCTCCATAATTCAAGTTTACCTTCAACTCCCTCTCTAGTCTTATCAACAAGAAGAATATCATCAGCAAAAAGCATACACCAAGGTACATCCTCTTGCAAATGTCTAGTGAGGACATCCATGACTAAAGCAAAAAGATATGGGCTTAAGGCTGATCCTTGATGTAACCCAACCGAAATAGGGAAATACTTGGTCCGTCCACCTTGTGTTTGAACACAAGTAATAGCTCCTGCATACATATCTTTAATTATTTGAATATAAGCATTATTGACTCCTTTCTTTTCAAGAACTCTCCATAGCACTTCTCTTGGAACTTTATCATATGCTTTTTCTAAATCAATAAATATCATATGTAGATCATCCTTATTTTCTCTATATTTCTCCATCAAACCTCTTAATAAATGTATGGCTTCCATAATCGACCTACCCGGCATGAATCCAAATTGATTTTGAGAAAACATTAGTATCACGCCGCAACCTATGCTCCATAACTCGCTCCCATAGTTTTAAAGTATGACACATTAACTTAATACCTCTATAATTCGCACAATCTTGTGCATCACCTTTATTCTTAAAAATAGGAATTAACACACTCATTCTCCACTTATCTGGCATCTTTTTAGTCTTCAAAATAGTATTAAAAAGTTTAGTAAGCCATGAAATTCCTTCATCTCCTAAGCATTTCCACACCTCTATTGGAATATCATCAGGTCCAACAGCTTTTCCACCCTTCATTTTCTTTAAAGCCTCTGTAACTTCAGTTTTACTAATATGCCGATAAAAACATAATTCTTTATTTTCATTTAGGGTGCTAAGGTCACTATAGTCAATTTTATCATAAATGAACTAAAATCATTTTGGAACCTTGCAATAGCAGTCTGGCATAAATCAAAATAGTTATCAATGCATTCGATTGGAGGAACGGGAATAATTATTACAAAATAGAAAACCTAATTACACCTTAGCTTGGAGAATTTATTTTCCTTTTAAAAGTTCCTTCCCTCAATCAGACCTATATAACATAAGAATTTTTAATCCTCAAACTTTCTTTATTATAATTTTGTTGTTTATTTCACTCTTTAAATTGTATCTTTAATATTTTTCTTCAATAAAAAGTACACCTATAAATAATTGGAGCAAATTTTATAAATTCTTAACTTTACGTGTTTTGTAATAAATTTGTTTAACCAAATTCTCCTGTCTTACTAGTTTTATTTAAATATTTAAGTTATACTGAATTTAAATTTATTACTTACTATATTATAATTTTTTTATTCCACTTAAAATTATTATATTATATTGAAATTAAATTTATTACTTAATAAACGATTATAATTTTATACTTCTAAAATTAGCTTTATACAATATAATTGTATAAACTTTTAATTAAAATCAAATTTCGTCTTTTTCCTCTTCCTTCCCACTTGTTCCTGCTCTACTACTACTTTAAACATAAGGGAAATTTATAGGAACATTCTTAAGCTCAAAATAGTTTAGGAATAAAGGGGAGATACCTCTTGGTTGTGGGAAGAGAAACAAAGAAGAATTATAGTTTTTTAGAGTCAAAATCATCACGTAAAGTGCCTTTGAAGCCTACCAAGCCAGCTGGCTTGCCTTTCGCTCGGGAAAAGTCCTCAACCACTTGCCCATGCGTGACTGAAATGCATGCCTCATATGCTCGTTTCGCTCGCACACGCCGCCAACTACCCACATGTCCACCCTAACTCGCATTAAATAGGCAAGGGTTTCCACATCATGGATGGATGTGGGCAAAGAGCTAGTCCATTAAACTAAAATTAGGATATAAACTTGGAATATAGGTACCCTTACAGATAAATTAATAGAATTTATATATATATTATGATTCATAAGAAAATAAATAATCTATGCATTCAAGAAATTAAATGGGTTGTAGAGAAGGCTAAGGAGATTGATAGTTTAGGATTTAAATTTTGGTATTCTGGTAAGAGTCATACTAGAAATGATGTAAGTATGATTATAGATAATAGTTTAAAGGATAATTTTTCAAAAATTAATAGAATTGGAGATAGAATTATAACTTTAAAGATTGTTGTTGATGCTCAAATTATTAATATTATAAGTGCTTATGCTCCTCAAGTAAGTTTGAATATGAGTTCAAAATTAAAATTTTGGAATGACTTAGAAGAATATCTCTTGAAGAAAATTTTTTTTTCTAGAAGAGATTTAAATGGACATGTTGGCAAAGAGGTAGATGATTTTAAAATCATTCATGGTGGTTATGGCTTTGAAGCGACTAATGAAGGTGGTAAGACCATATTAGATTTTTTTTTTTAATTTATGATTTGTAATTGCTAATGCTTTTTTTAAGAAAAGAAATGAGTATCTCATCACTTATAAGAATGGATATAATAAAACTCAGATTGATTATTTTCTTATAAGAAAAATAAATCGTTTAGATTGCAAAGATTGTAAAGTTATTTCAAGTGAAAGTTTATGTACCAAATATCGCTTATTAGTTTTTAATTTTAAGATGAAGGGGCGGAAAATACAAATAAAGTAAAATCTTATTTTAGAATTAGATGGGGGCATTTAAAGAATATTAACAAAAATATTTTTAAGAGTAAGATACTAGATCTTAAAATTTTGTCTGTGCATGAGGAAACTAATATTATGTGTGATAAATTAGTTTGTAATATTAAAAATGTTACAAAAGATGTGCTTGAATTATCAAAGGGAAAATCTCATAATACTAAAAAAAAATTGGTGGTGGAATCAAATTATTCAAGAAAAAGATAAAAAAAGGATTTGTCATAAAAATTAATTTAGAATTAAAAATTATGATAATTGAGAAAGATATAAAGAAACCCGTAAGGAGTCTATGAAAGCAATATGCGATGCAAATATTTTAGCTTTTAATGATTTATAATATAGATTAGATACCAATGATGGCGAAAGGTATATGTATAAGTTAGTCAAACAAAGAGGTAAAAGTAGTAAGGATTTAGTTCAAGTGAAGTTTATTAATGATGAAGATTAAAAATGCTTTCATTAAAAGAATATAATCAACAAAGGTGGATGAAATATTTTTATAAACTCTTCAATGAAGATTATGAGAATGCGATTGACTTTAGTGACCTTAGCAGCCTACATGAAAATAAAGATTTTTGTTTTTATTGGCATAGGAGTAAAATCGAAGTTAGAGAGGCTTTAATGAAAATGAAGTGTGCTGTTGGACATGATGATATTCTAAAAGAGGTGTGAAAATGCTTAGGAGATGAAGGAATTTCTTGGCTTACTAAACTTTTTCATATTATTTTAAAGACCAAAAAGATGTTAGATGAGTGGAGAATGAGTGTGTTGATTCCTAATTTTAAAAATAAAGATGATGCACAAGATTGTGTGAATTATAGAGGAATTAAGTTAATGTGTCATACTTTAAAATTATGGGAGAGAGTTATGTAGCATAGGTTGCGATGTGATACTAATGTTTCTCAAAATCAATTTGGATTCATGCCGGGTAGGTCTACTATGGAAGCTATACATTTATTGAGAGGTCTGATGGAGAAGTATAGAGAGAATAAGGAGGATCTACATATAATATTTATTGATTTAAAGAAATCATATGATAAAGTTTAAGAGAAGTGCTATGGGGAGTTTTAGAAAAGAAAGGGGTTAATAATACTTATATTCAAGTCATTAAGGATATGTATGCTGGAGCTATTACTTGTGTTCAGACACAAGGTGGTTTGACCAAGTATTTTTCTATTTCTATTGGATTACATCAAGGATTAGCCTTAAGCCCATATCTATGCTCTCACTGGACATTTGCAAGAGCTTGTACCCTGGT
Source organism: Dendrobium huoshanense (assembly GCA_016618105.1). Classification (NCBI taxonomy): domain Eukaryota; kingdom Viridiplantae; phylum Streptophyta; class Magnoliopsida; order Asparagales; family Orchidaceae; genus Dendrobium; species Dendrobium huoshanense. The sequence goes on along the minus strand of CM028342.1, from coordinate 459,487 downwards.
GTATTCTTTTTGTTGATGACATTCTTCTTATTGATAAGATTAGAGAGGAAGTTGAAGATAAACTTTAATTATGGAGGTCAACCTTATAGTCTAAAGACTTTCGTATGAGTAGATCTAAAACTGAATATATGGAGTGTAATTTTCTAATAATAGTTATTGTGGGGGGATTATGACATTGGACGATCAAGTCATTAATAAGAATACACGTTTTAGATATCTTGGGTTTATTGTTCAAAGTGATGGTGAAATAGATGGGAATATTATTAGTAGAATTCAAGTTGGATGGTTGAAGTGGAGGAATGCATCGGGCTTGTTGTGTGATAGAAAAGTCCCTCTCAAACTTAATGGAAAATCCTATAAGATCATCGTTAGACCTGCAATGATTTATGGTGCATAATATTTGGCCATTAAAAGAGAAGCATAATATTAAGTTAAGTGTTGCAGAGATGAGGTTGCTCAGGTGGATGAGTGGCTTTACTCTTAGAGACATGATACGAATTGAGCATATACGTGAAAAGATTGGAGTATCTTCAGTGGAAGATAAGATTAGAGAGAGTTGCCTTTGATGGTTTGGTCACATAAAACGGCGGCCTTCCGATGATCTAGTTAGGAAAATAAATGTATTAGATTTGACTTATGTTAAAAAATATATGGATAGATCTAAAAAGACTTGGTTAGAAAATATTAGAAATGACCTTTCTTTATCAGATCTAAATAAGAATTTAACTTTTAACATGACACAATGGAAAAAAAAGATCCATGTAGCCGACCCAACATAGTCGGATAAAGGCAGGATGTTTTTGTTGTTGATTGTGTACTTGTGAACTGTTCATTTTTTTACCCTAAAAATTTAGGGGGAATCCCCTTCTCATTAGAAAGAATAAAATTTGCAAGGATGCAATGATATGGAGCTATAGAGTTACCAAGATAGAAGTAAAACAGTAATAGCAACTACTAGTAGAAGCAAATTGTAGCAAGAAACAAATCTAATGATATCTTGAAGATTAATGTCGGTCCTCCTCTTAATGATTTGAAGTGCCTTTTTCTCATGATTATATTCAATCCAAACATACGGTTCCTCATTACCTTTTCATTAATTTTCAACTAATATGAGTTATTTGAGAAGGGCTTGTCACGGTTGAATAGAAATTTGCAGGAATTTCATAGTATTTATCTTTTTAATCCAAGCTATTATTTTGGAGAAGAAATTATCTTGATAGGTTATTATTTTGTCTGTTTTTGACATCTAGATGTTTTTTGAATATTTGATTGTCAAAGTTTGCTTATTCTCAAGGTTGTTCTTGTTTTTTATCTGTTCTGTTTGCATTCAGGTGAACGCATGATGGATTTTATGAATGTGGATGAAAGATCAATGGGTATGTTTTGGGTTTTGTCATACACCATGGCACAGCCAGCTTGTGATGCTGTGATGAACTGGTTTACTTCTGCCGGTGTAACTGAAATTCTGCAAGGACCAAATGTACAGTCTAATGATAGAATGATGATGATGCGAGAAACTTGCCCTCTTTCTATGTCACTACTTTCCGGTTTATCGATAAACTTATGCTCGAAACTAGCATACCAACTTGAAGAGGGAATATTTCTTGGACAGGTACTTTAGAATGATGTTCTGTTATTTTGTGAGAATTCATAATGTTTACAGCTTGTTTTTTTCATTTAGAGAAATAAATGAGTACTACTTTTTTTCATGGATTTAGCGCACATTGATGAGGAAAAATGCATCCTATTACCTTTTTTTCTCTAAATTTTTCAAATATAAAAGGTAATTATGTTTCAATGCTTACATTTTTTTCTTCGTTAATATCAATCCGGCATGATATCATTTCTTATGTTTTTTTTATGCATAGAGTTATTGGATCCTGAAGAAAGAATAATTCATTTATTAAAATCCCAAATATTTGGGGTGAATATTATGATGATGTTGACTATTTTTATGGAAAAATTAATTTAGTGCATTGAGCGATATACTAATTTAGAATTATGAAAAATTAGCATAATATGGATACAATACAAAAAATTCTATATTCGAATATATAAATATCTATTTTGTACATCTCAATATTTGAATCCGAGTAAGTTTAGAAAATTAGGTAAACTTGTCCGTGTTAGAGGGCATTCAGGGGTAGTCACTCTATTGGACCAAGGGGGAGAACTGATTTTAGGAGCACTCGATCAAAGGGGAGGACTCACCTAAGGAGCACTCAACCAAGGGGGAGGACTCACCCTTAGGAGCACTCGATCACGGGAGAGGACTCGCCTAATGGGACATTTGCTCCAAGAGTACTCGAGCGAGGGGGGCCTCACCTAGAAGACGACGTAGCCAGGGAAGCTAGGCAGGAGAGGTTCACCCACACCCATCTGGGATGTCGCATCTATTCAACTGGAAACTTGTCATAAAACTCACCAAAGGTGCCAAGAACCCTTGCCAAAGGCGTCCAAAGGTACTCTCCAAAGGCATTTACAGGCACTTGCCAAAAATGCTACAGAGCCACATCAAAGATAGTTGTCCAAATGTAATAGTCAAAGTCTCATCACATGTCTATAATTGTCATATCATATATTATTATCATTATTTATTATTTTATAGGTGTAGTTTCTGTTGTTGTGCTCTTAACCATATAAAGCCTGAGTTGAGTAGGACATTTTTTTGGACTTATACTAGTTTTACCATTCATATAGGGTAGTAAAGTGTTAGAGCTCCTTTTCTTACTCACATGTATCTTTCTTCTTATTGAGTGATGATGTAGCTAGTATTGCAAGTAGAGTTTTGTATCACCACCACCACCAACAATAATAACATCTAGCCTTTATTCCGCTATATAAGATCGGCTAAATGAATCATTTTTTTCTATTGTGTCCTGTTAAGAGTCAAATTCTCATTTAAATCTAATAAAGAAATCTTATTTCTAATATTTTATAACCAAGTCTTTTTAGATCTACCTTTACCTTTCTTAACATAAGCCAAATTCAATACATCTAATTTCCTAACCGGGTCATCAGAAGACCGTCGTTTTATATGGCAAAACCATCTAAGGCGACTCTCTCTAATATTATCTTCCACAGGAGCTACTTAAACCTTTTGATGTATATGCTCGTTTCATATTCTATCTCTAAGAGGAAAGCTACTCATCCACTTGAGCGTCCTCATCTCTGCAACACTTAACTTAGTATTCTGCCCCTTTTTTAATGGCCAACATTTTGTACCATAAAGCATTGCAGGTCTCACCATCATCTTATAGAGTTTGTATCACCCATGGAAAAAAATTAGATCCAGCATCCTTTTAGGTGTCATAAGTGTGGATTGATGCTATAGACCAAAAGCCAAGCACTACAAGAGGTGAAATGATAAAATAGGGTGGGATTTGTGAACATGGTGGATCAGGAGTTCTTAACTAACCTACAACTTATGGAGATGGAGGAAATGATAATGCAAATGATTTGTGGGCTTTTGAGCATGTACCCAGAGCCCTGAGAGTGGATATGCTGGAAGGATTTTTGGATTTTGTGATCTAAAGGGCGAGATCAAGTGCATGAGCATGGCCTTAACACTCATAATGGACAACACTACTACCTCGATAGTGAAGAAGAATCCACTCCCTTGCCCAAAGAAGTGATGAGTCAAGTGCCTTTGCTAGGGAGCACATTTTCTAGGGAAATCACAGAAGTTAATCTCTGGTGAAGTTCAAAATGTCGCCCTTCAAGTCATGTAAAGCATGAACGAACGCAATTGACCATTGTGCCTCCTTTGAGTCAATTGTTTGACTACTCGACATCAATAATACACTGAAGTATCATTTGTTTTTTCCCACCTTTAAGGAATTTTCCCTTTGGCGGTTCTCATGTCTCTTGTTGGGCATCATCGCATCCTTCGCCGAGTTCAAAAGAATGTCCATCACACATTTCTCTAGTGCCCAAAAGTCTCTTAAGAACATTTAATCTTTCTTAAGAATGAGTCAGGAATCAAATGTGTCTCTTAGATACTTCATTGTAAGGTTTTATAGATAGATGTGAAAGACCTAGAAATGGTAGATGCCTATGCGATAGTTACCTAAGGCCTACGAGAGGGTTTGATCAGGTATGCTCTCGATTTGCAACTATCATGCCCCAAATCTAAATTAGAAGAATTGCACATATCTCTATCATTTCAATCAACAACCAGAACTTACAAATTGCTTTCATAAAACATAAACAACGGAAAACATAATTGCATTTCTATAGTCAATATTTATACTTTGACTCAGAGTTCAAAATAACATACAATAATCATGATGTGCAACTAAAAACAGTCTATCACTAAACATACTTCATGAATACAAAAAGTAAGAGAAAAACTGACGGATGTAGAAAGAAAACTCAAGCCTGCAATCCAGATTAACCTTAATCTACAGATTCCTTACGTTTGCTTGAAAATATATAAAAATCACATAATGATCACAAAACCCAGAATATCCACAACTGAAATCATTGCATCAAACAGAATCAATATTCACATAACTGGCATAATAGTTTCTCTTATCTCATGTAATTCATATATAGTTTTATCATATTCATATCAGTCATATCCTCGCCATGTATGTGCATATCAACACCCTATTAGTCTAGCTACATGTCAATCCTATCATCAGTTAATCAATCACTGTATATCGTATATCACATATCATCAGTCTTATCAGTTATCTGTTACATCTGTCATTAGTCCATCTATCTTATCTTTCATTTGTCATATATATCATTTCCATATCTATTATATCATGTATGCATATTATTGTTGAATTTAACAAGGCAGGACATCCAACTTTAAAGTCTTATTTTTATCATTCCATCTATCATTCATTTGTCTTATCTATCAATCAACAGGTCAATTATATCTTTCAATTATCTCTATTAAATATTTATTTTGACATGTGGCTTTAAATAAATTAATGAAGAGTTGTCTACCCGTAGTTGTAATCGGTCAATCGATCAGGCTAACATCCTGGATTATATCATAAATTTTTATTTTAAGGAAAGCGTCGCTCACCCGTATTAATTATGGTGTTAACAAATAGCCTTTCTTGCTTAAATGTAAATGCCATATTTATCATGTATTAGTCATTATTTTCTCTATACAAGTTAATATAATATATGAAATATAATAATCTATGAAATGCAATATTAATCTGTATAGTTTCAAAAAATTGTAACTTTACCAGGTGAAATTTTCATGTAAACCAGTCAAAACGTTTAGAATAACAATGCCTATTATATACCAAAAGTTACACTATGAAAGTTCACTAAAACGAGAGATATTGCATTTTATCACTTTCAGGTTAGATAAATATTTAAAACGCAAAATTATCTAAAACAAAAGTAGAGTAGAGGGCACTTATAACAATCAGAATAGTTTTCATAACAAGAAATACAGACGAAAAACCCCGAAGAGCTTTCTCTCTTCTCTCTCATTCCTCTTCTCTCTCTCCCTTCTCTTGTACTTCTCCTTTCTTTCCTTCTCTGGCTAGCAAATGAAATGGGGGTATTGGGTGGTGGTGAGGGATATTTAATATAAAATATTTTAAAAAGGTGATCTAGTGTCCAGCGGCGTGGTGCCCAACTTCCCAGCGGCTCTATGATGCATGCTGATCCTTGAGTTATTGTAGAACAAAGATTGCAATGCCACGACAGCGGTTCGCTGGCGCTGTAGCTCACCTACGTCGTTGCGCTTGCCAGCATAGTGCCGTAATGCTGCCTGTTGGATCTAGATTTTCATATGTTTTAAATCAATTTATTTTAAAATTTTAGGTGGAGTTGTTAAATCTCGACACTAGCTACGTTGACACCAAGGTCTATAATAGATTGCCTGATTCTTCTTCCACCAGTCGCCCAAGAGATGCCCCGTTAAGGTGAACCATTCGTGTGCCCTTGGTTATTACAGGAGTTTACCAAGGATACACTTCTTACACAAAACTAAGTGAAGACTACACTCAAAACCATGCCTACAACCACCAAAGGACGCCATCACTCGCAAGGCTGTTGAGGATTGTTTGTCCATCAACGAAACAAAATGAAGAAATGCCACTTTTGACCCATCAGCACCAAGGAGGAGAGATCATCCCTACTTCACTCCTTATAGCCAAAAATGGTGCTAGCTATACTTTGAGGAGGAATAGAAGCATCTCTCCAGAGTAGCCTCTTAGTAACTTGATTTGGATAGAGTAAACTCAATGACCATGTTTGGGACCCCTGCTACTGACGTCGCACCAGTCTTTTTCACTGAGCAAGACATGCCATCTAATGAAATTCCTTACAATGGCATCATGGTTGTCATTACATTGGTCACCAACAATCAAATAAAAATCATCTTGATAGACATTTGGGGCTCGATCAATATTATTTTCAAGACCATTTTGAATCTAGGTGCTTCCGTATTGTAGGTTTGCTCTTCGGAATCTCTGGAGAGCGAAGAGAGATAGAATGAATGATCACTCTACCCATCAGGTGGGGAGAAGGAGAGTGATAATACACTGCGATGGTAGACACCCCTTTTACCTATAATGCACTATTTGGGCAACCACTCCTATAAGGCACTCTTTTGAGCCCAAGTTTGTGAGGGAGGTGCATCGTCCGACTCAATATAAAATGTGGTGATGGCGCAGAATTAGTGGCTTTAATACTCAATGAGTGTGGACTCCAACAACACATAATCATGATTCTTGTCTCCATTTTTTGGTCGAATTAGCTAGGGAACCTAGCTTGCTGTTTTGATCTTGGGAGATTTGGGTTAAAGTGATGTTGTGAATTTATTTTATGAGCTTAAGAACTCGCTTATGATAATGACCTAGCTCAAGCTTGTTAACATTGTATATATCTGATACCTGACTTAGGATAGACCGAGAATTGATGAAGATATGAATTGCCTGGATTTGCATTGAAATGATAATTCAACACTCACAATCAATGCTTCATATTTTGGACATACTAAATGATGTATGTTTTTCATCTTTGGGAGCCTTTTTGATTTAATTGTATGAATGATGTATGTTTTTCATCTTTGAGAGCCATTTTGATTTAAGTGTAGGCTAACGCTATATCCATTAAAGAGAACATGAGATGATAGAAGTGTTTTTTATTAGTAATTCTTGCATGAGAAGTAAAAAGTTATCTTTTGAATATGCCTTATGGGAATCTCAAAAGTCAATGCAAATAGGAATTTTAGCATTTTTCGCAGGCATATTGTTAGCTCTCCAATTAACATATTTCTCCTTTCAAATAAAGCCCAATTTAATGAGCTTTTTCATTTATGCAGTCACCTGGTTCTCAATTTCCAATCTCTGTTGTCTCGGAGCTTGTTTGATAGGCAAGACATTGTGTTCGATGGCTAATCTATGAACTGCCCATCAAGGAATAATCCTAACATCTCAACAAGCAAAAGCAGACCCTGAATTCGAAGAGTGGTGTTCTCATTTCTTCAATTTTATCCTTTAGATATGAAACTATGAATGAAGGTCGGGTGATATTTTTTTTTTGTTTCCCAAATTGATTTCTTTCAATTCATCTATCTTAGTAGAAGATCTTATTACACCATCTTCTAGTTCTTCAGGTGGTGGTTTGGCTTCTAATTCTTGATCATTTAAGAGATTGACTTCAAAAGATCATCTTCACCATTGTATGCAGACTCAATTTCTTCTTCTATATTTGATGCAATCAAAAATTTGGGAGAGGGACCCAAATTTTTGATCACAAAAGAAACTAGACAACTACTTTTTCTAAGAACAAAATAAAGACATATAAAAAGACAAATAAACTAAAAACAACATCTTTACTTTATAATATAAAAACTATTACAACTTAGAAAAGACTTACAAACGACTCTTGCAAGACACTTACAATTTGGACGCTTCAAACTTTGACACAAACAAAATGACACCCTAAACTTGCTTACTTTGAGAAGAGGGATACAGGTGAGGTGGCACTTGCGGATAGAAGAAAGAGATTAGGAGACGAGACGAAGATTGGGAAAGAGCCCGCAGGATTCCCATAAGAGGAGGGGAAGAAGATTGGAAAGAGCCCGCAGGATTTCCAAAACAAAAACCTCTCAGGTTTCTCTCCAAAAATAACTCACATCATTCTCTTCTTAACATAACCCAAACATCTCATATATATAGGCAATAGAGGGGAACTAAACAATCACTTAAAAGAGAATATAGAAGGTCAAGAGATCACTAATGAACAGCCCAACCAGCTGTCCAAAACAGCAGCCCAAAAGTCCATAAATCCGGCCAGAAACAGTGAAAAATTCAGCAGAAAAACTGCACTGAAAACAATTCTTGGAATTCTCCCCAAAACTGCCACCAAACAGCTCTAAGACTTCCCATAAATGGAATGATAAAAGCCACATCATTCCAAGCATTATTTCCCATAGGTTTTCCAAAAGCTACTTAGGAAAACAGCCCAGCATCTCACGGAACCAAGGAGCCAGCAAGCAGACCGAAAAATTCAAAGCAGCACAGCTTCGGTAAAAGTATCCCAAAGGCTGGTTGAATTCCCAAAGGTAAAATATAAAAATCAGTAACTTCCCCATTAATTTTTGTATTGAATTCAGCCACCAAGCCACGGTTCATTGAAATCAGCCAACATTAAAGAGCAAACCATGGAATAATACATCCCACCTTGGAATTCAACCCCTCTTAAAACTAGAACAGGAATCAAGGGGCAAATTCATGGAACCAAGGAGTCCATGTCACGGTAAGCAAACAGTCTGCCATAAATCAAAGCTTTTTATTCACTTGAGCCAAAAAGTTCACGGAAACAAAGAGGCAATGTTTCGGAAATAGGCCCATGCATGGAAATATCAGCCAGCTGTATTAAAATCATTAACTTCCCTTATGAATTCAAAGCATAGCATTCAGCCCCAATAAATACAAGCCATGGAATCCCAAGAGACAAGAAGAAAAGGGGAAGGGGAAGGGACAAGAAATTAAAAGAAAAACTCAACTTGTGCTGACCCCCCCCCCCCCCCTTGCATACATCAATATTACATGTCAAGTCTCCCTTCGAAGATGGTTAAGCAAAATAAATCCATGGCTTTTAGTTGTATAATTGTTACGTCTTAGTGAGGCCTGCAGACTTCTAAAGATATTGAGTTCGCCAGTTAGTGATTCCGATACTAACTCCTAATTTGTGCATCGTCTTTCGAATCCTTAGAGGATGGTATTTGGGCATCATTGTAAGAATTATTTCTCCTGATTCGAGTCTAATGCAATAAAAAATTTGGGAGAGGATCCCAAATTTTTTATCACAAAAAGACTACCTTTCTAAGAAATAGAAAATGACATGAATTGCCAAAAAGACACTAAATATGACAACAACAACAACAACAACAACATCAAGCCTTTATCCCACTACGTGGGATCGGCTACATGAATCCTTTTTCTCTATTGTGTCCTACTAAATATGACAATTGAACTAAAAAAAACAACTTTCATATTATTATTAATGCAATAAAAAATTTGGGAAGGGACCCAAAATTTTTATCACAAAAAGAAATGACTTCCTAGATAAAATAAAGACACAAAATGCTCAAAAGGATACAAATAAACCACAAATAACTTCACTTTAATATATAAAAGACTATTACAACTTGGACACTTACAAATGACTCAAAAAAGACACCTAAAGAAGCTTTCATCTTTAGAAGAAGGATACAGGTGAGGTGGCACTTGCGGTGAGACGAAAGAGGTTAGAAGCCAAGACGAAGTGGAGACAAGCTTGCAAGCTTTCTCAAAGAGGGAAGGAAAGAGGGAAGTTGGACAAAGCTCGCAAGCTTTTCTAAACAACAAACTCACAGATTTTATCTCCAAAAATCACATCATAAACTTTCTAAAACAGCCACAAACAACTCCTATTTATAGGTAAGAAAGGGAATACAAACAGCCACTAAAACCATTAATTAATTTAATTAAAAGGAGCAATTGAAAGGACAAAATTTTAGTCGGACAAAAATCTGGACAAAAATCTGTCCTAAAACATTAATTAAAAGCTGAAAATAGAAGGCCTAAAGACACCCAAAATAGCAGCTCAAAAGCCATTAATCAGCAGCCCAAAAGATCTCTTCAAATATCTAAATAAATGAAGGAATTGAAAAGCCAACAGCAGCTCCCAAATTTTCACAGAAAATAGAGCACCAAAGCCACTGAACAAGCCTCCAACAGCCACGGGAAAGCAGCCCAGCATGGGACCCGAAGAGCCAATGCCAAAAATAGAAAAAGGGGGACCGCGAGACAGCTTTCAGGGAGCAAACCGAAGGGTAAACACCATAAGGAACTGAGGAGGCTATGGGGAAACCGAGAAGGCAGCATGGGGAAAGGAAAGAGCCAAACTTTTCACAATAATGAGCTACCACTAAACTTGAATAAATGAACTAAACTTCAGCTCATAATGAGCTAACCAAGAGCTCAAAATAATGAGCTAACACTTAAAATAGCTCAACACCAAGGCAACCAATAAGCCCAAACCAAGAACACTAGGTCATTAAATTTTGATTTTGTTTTGACCCCCCCTGCCTACATCAGATTCCCCTACTTGAAAAACTCATCTCTCGATGCGTTGGCTTTAGATTTGACTACCAATAACTACTATGACTCACAAGACTCACACAACAAGACTTGACTTGACAAACCAACTTAAAAACCTAGGACTTCCTAACTTGCTCTGATACCAAATTAATGCAAGGGACCCAAATTTTTGCTAGAAAAATTAAACCTTTCTAGATAATATAAAAAGCATAAAAAAGACAAATTAAACAAACTTTACTTATATAAAATAAAAGACTTACAACCATTGACTCTTACAAACGACGCTTACACATTCACTTACAAACTTAGAAAATAAAGACACCTTAAACACCTAAAGTTGCTTTGCCTTGAGAAGAAGGATGCAGGTGGGGTGTAAACTTGCGGATAAAAGAAGAGGTTAGAAGACGAGACGAAAGATGAGAAGCTCGTAAGCTTTTCTAGAAGAGGAGTAGAAGAGATGGAACAAGCTCGTAAGCTTTTCCAACAAAACCCGTAGATTTACATTTCCAAAAATCATTCACATAACAGCTTAAAACAACCAAAACATCTACTATTTATAGACATGTGAGGGGAATACAAACAGCCCCAAAAACCCTTTAATATTCTATATTAAATAAGGGAAATGAAAAGCCAACAGTCAACTCCAGGAAACAAAGCATCAAAGCCACAGAAAAGCCCCCCCCCCAACAGCCACGGGAAAACAGCCCAGGCGGAACCCGAAGAGGCAACCGCAAGAACCAAGGAGGCAGCCGTGGGAACCAAGGAGCCAAGGTACGGGAACCCAAGAGCCATCCACAGGAAACAGATGGACAAGGGGAAGGAGAAAAGACAAAAATTAATGAGCTACTAATAAATTAATAATTGAACTAAAAACATAGCTCATAATGAGCTAACTCTTAGTTCAATAAATGAACTAAAAACTAGCACAAAATGAGCTAAATCTTAGCTAAAATATTAATGAGCTAGCAAGCTCAAGGGAAGTCAAAATCAAATTTTTTGGGTTTGATTTGACCCCCCCTTTGTCTACATCAGACTCCCCTACTTGAGAACTCATCTCCCGATGAGTTAGCTTTGTTCTGAAGGCGTTTCATCAAGAGACACTAAGGCTTAAGATTGCTCACTTGACACCAAGACTCAAATGACAATATGACTCAAAACAAAACTTTCATGATAACTACACACGACTCATACAACAAGACTTGACTCAAAAGACTTACAAGACTTACTTGACAGACTGACTCACAAACCTAGGACTTCCTAACCTTCTCTGATACCAAAATGATGTAAGCAAAAATTTGGGAGAGGGACCCAAATTTTTGCTAGAAAAATTTAGCTCATTATGAGCTGAAATTAGCTCATTATGAGCTGTTTTTAGTTCATTTATTGAACTAAAAAGGTAGCTCATTATTATGTGGATTTGGCCCTTTCCCTTCCCCATGTTGCCTTCTCGATTTATTCATTGTCTCCTCGGTTTCTCTTGGCTGCCTGCTTGGTTCCCGTGGATGGCTATTTGGTTCCCGTGGCCGGCTGTTTGGTTCCCGTGGATGGCCCTTTGGTTCCCGTGGATGGTTCCTTGGTTCCCGTAGCTTGGCTCTTTGGTTCCCATGGCTGGCTGTTTGGTTCTCGTGGTTGCCTGCTTGGTTCTCGTGGCCTTTTCCTCTCTGTTTCTTGTACCGAATGGGTGGGGGGGGGGGGGGGGCTGCTGTGCTGGTTGTTATTTTTTTTTAATATAAAAATTTAACAAAGCACCATAGCCACGGAAAAACCCCCCAAAAGTCACGGGAAAGCAGCCCAAGCAGAACCCGAAGAGGCAGCCGTGGGAACCAAGGAGCCAAGGTACGGGAACCCAAGAGCCATCTACGGGAAACGAATGGACAAGGGGAAGTAGAAGAGACAAAAATTAATTAGCTACTAATAAATTAATAAGTGAACTAAAAACATAGCTCATAATGAGCTAACTCTTAGTTCAATAAATGACCTAAAAACCAGCTCAAAATGAGCTAAATCTTAGCTCAAAAATTAAATTGCTAGCAAGCTCAAGGGAAGCCAAAACCAAATTTTTTTGGATTTGATTTGACCCCCCCTTTGTCTACATCAGAGTCATTCGATTAGCTAATCAAAATTTTCATCCTTACACTTTTCGGATTTATATAATAGGTTTATGGTCCATTACTCTCGTGTAAGGAGGTATCTAAGAGTGACATATTTGAAATGATGGCGAGAAATAGGTATAATTACAAGAGTAGTTTTTGATGTTATCATATCGATTATTTTTCTCAGAGAGACATATTGCGTCTTACCAGCACAAGTAGATTCAAACTCATAATCATAATCTAAATGTGCGTCCATATTCTTCCCTTTACCTGGATGCTTGTATGCATCCTTTAGGCTTGACAAGGATGTCCTCTTCTCCCTCTATATTATCTTCAAAGTGAGAAACGACTCCCGTCAACTTAGACAGAGTACTAGCTGCATTAAGGATAATCGACATTGCCATCTTTCTATTTTTTTTTCTCTTTTAACATCTTCTTTAGGTTTCTTCGCAGCTCTTGATGTTAATATCTCAGCTTTGGAATAAAATACTTGGAATATTATTATCTGCACTTCATGCTCTGTGAAGAGTTGTATATCATTGGTCATATTGAATTCTTGTCTATCTCTTAAAATACTTAATGCTTTAGTATAGAGTAGATGGAACAATGCCATATTCATGTAAGAGTGCTTTGAATTATGTTTCGATGTCAATCATATGAAATTTTGTTTCATGTAAAATTTTTCGCATTTTAGAGGGAAGGTGGATGATCCTACTATTTTTTTGTCCCATCTCTTTAAATTCATGCACAATTGCTTTATCTCGCATGAGGTGCTAGATGTCAAGAGATAGTAATCTTATTGTTTAGAGGTTCATAAGATTCATTGAAAAACCTGGGTCAATCAAAATGTAGCTTATTGTGATACCATCACTTTCTATTATAACATACAAAGTTATATTGTGTTTTCTTGTCCCAAACAGTATACCATCTTCGGAGAATATAGACTAGTTTATTCTGGGCTCATAAAACTTCAATTAAACATCTCTTAGTAAAATGTGCTTCATATCTCTCTATATCCTTTAGAGTTTGAATTAAAATTTCCTAGATATCTTTTGATATATAAAAAAAGCTTCATATATGTTGACTTCTACTGAAATTATTCTTAGATGAGGGATATTATAACACACCCCTTTTCTTAAAATAAATTTTTTTTTGGGATCATTAGTGATGATTTTCTTATTACTGATTACATCCTTCTCTTTATTATTGTTTGATAATCATTTCTTTGATGGAAGCGGTCATACTCTATCACGTCTCTCTGTTGAATCTGATTCCTTTGATCAAGTGGTTCTTTCAGAATCATCCACCATCATCTCAAAACATTGGTTAGAAGGTTTAGAATTACTACTCAACTTCATACGTTCATAATTACTACTCAACTTCATATGTTGTTGTGAATTTTGGCTCTCTCAGAAAAAAAGCATAAATCCTTTGAGTCATCATTTGTTTGCAGCACCATCAGACAAGATGTTGATATCACTTTGTCGGGGTCTCTTCTTTTTCCTAAGTTAGATCTATTGATATTATTTATATAATTTGTGCTAGTTGAAGCTATTGTTGCTCGACTCTTGTCATGGATTCAAAGAGAAGGTCATATACAAACATTTGATGCCACTGAAATGAATCGACATCTTTCAATTGGAAGGGATTTTTTAATCTTTGCTTCTTAATCTTCTTCTTTTGTTTTGATATTCTTGAGCCTAGACATAAAATCTGCAAGCTTGACAGGTTGCCTTGCTAATTCAGGGTATTCCGCTAGATTGTTGATAACCTTTCGAGTTGCCATCTTCTTATTCTTTGGGTTTTTTTGGCAAGACAATGGGTTATTTCTCAAAAAGACTTCTATTATAGATATTGAATTCTTTATTGATACTAATTGTGCTAGATTGTGACAGATCAAAGATTTGCATCTAGTTATTGTTCATTTATGTGAGGAAATTTGGTTACATGAGGAAGTAAAAATGAGTCTATAGTAGTTCAGACTAGCACTAAAGCATAATTCAAGGCCATTGCCCATGAGACTTATAAAGTTATCAAGTTCATTGTTTTCTCTAAAAATTAAATCATTACACTACATAACTTATGATAATGAGATGTGATAACCAATCTACTATTAGCATTGCTAAGAATCCAGTCCACCATGATCGAGCTAAGCATATTGAAATTGTTGGATGCTTTCTAAAGGAGAAAATTGATCAAGGAATTTTTTCATTGATTTACACTCCAACAAAATTTTAGACTATTGATATCCTCACCAAAACTCTTGATAAATCACAATTAGGCAAACCTTACTTCAAAACTAGGAATGATCAATATATATTCTCAAGGTGAGGGGAGAGTGTGAAAATCATGATCACGCTCCTTGTCAATTTGCAGCACTTGCATCCTTACGAGCATGTTTGCTAGATGTAATGCTCGTCAGCCATGTGATTAGCCATCTTAGCAATCCGCCACCCACCCAACTACCTTCCATTAGCAATGCATCAACTAATATTTTTTTGTATATAATGATTTTTTAAATTTTGAATTAATTGTAACTAATTAGGTTAATTACTTTGCTTCCCCCCCCATGGGCTATGTTTCTCTTATAAACATTGTATCCAATCGATCCATTGGAATGAGAAAATATGAAATTTTCTTCTATTATATGATTCAACACATTTGAAATTTATTAGCATTATTTTGAAACTTTTGAATGAGACATAATATTAAATATAGGTATCGACTACTCTTTTAGAAAAATTGCGCTTCATAGACATAGTAGGACCAAGAGCAATAATTAAGTTGCCTCAATTATAGTATGACAGTCTCATTCAAATCATGAAAATTGTGTCTTTGTAATGTAGGGAAATGGTTGCATACATCAAACCCTAGGTAGTCTACATCTATAATTTGATCAACTAATATAGCCTCACCTTTGCCTTGGGATTTAAATTATCTATTATTGTTCAAATTTTTATCATGCAAAGTATAGTGAGAATATAACCTTAGAGCTCAAATAATTTCTTTGTTTTTTTTTTTTTTTGAAAGCTTAGTCATCATTCGCGAAAAATAATTGATAGAAGCATATCATATACTTAGCTTATCTTTGAAGAAACGAAGCTCATTGAATTTTTGTTTAAATAGGAATGGTGTTCATTGTAAGATCCAATTATAAGTCATCAGGACATTCTCTGATGGAAATTGAGACTTATAATAGTCACTGACACCTAGTTCATACAATAGATGTTGACATGAGATGTCTGTTGAAGCAACGGCTAGGAAGAATGGCAAGTTGATCAGACAAATTAAGGATGAGAACAATACCGCGGTGGACGATTTGGACATAATTGAATCAGTTTTTTTAAAGTTCTTTGAAGACAAATGGAAGCCAAGAAGCTGCAATATCCAGAACTGGCCTGAAATTGATCACAAACAGAAACTTGATACCGCAGATATTGATTGCCTTATTTCAGGATTTTCAGAAACTGAATTCTTTAATGCCGTCTCCCAGCAAGGCTCAAATAAATCTCCGGGTTTAGATGGCTCAACTGCTTCGTTCTTCAAATTCTATTGGGACATTATTAAAGATACTACTTGGAGAGCTATCAATCATTTTTTCACCACTGGACGCATGAACGGAGCTTGGAAAGACACCTTGATCGTTCTTATTCCCAAGACCAATAATTCGGTAACTCCCTCCAATTTTCGTCCTATAAGTCTTTGTCAAACTATCTACAAAATTGCTACTTCTATGATAGTTAATAGACTCAAAATCTTCATTCCTAAACTCATCACCGAGGAACAAGCTGCATATGTTCCGGGTAGATCTATGTCAGATCACTGCCTCTTGGCTCTTGAAATTTTTAATAAATTCAGGATCTCTAAAAATAAGAAAGGCTTAATGGCGATCAAGCTTGACATGGCCCAAGCTTTTGACAGTATGTGTTGGAAGACATTGGAAAATGTCCTTCACTGGTTTGGATTCCCGGGAAGTTTCTCCAACCTCATTCTAGTATGTGTCACAGGAGTTCGGTTCTCTATTCTCCTGAATGGTAAAGGAACAAGATGGATTGAAGCCAAGAGTGTCTTTAGACAAGGTTGCCCCATGTCACCTTACCTTTTTATTATGTGCTCTCAGCTTCTATCTAGCTTAATCCAGCAAAAAGGTCTTCAAATTGGCATCCATACATCCAATAGAACTCCTGAAATCACTCATTTGCTTTATGCTGATGATGTTCTGTTGTTTGGCAAAGCCTCCGTCTCTCAGCTTCGCGTAATGATGAATTTAATCAAAGAATATTGCGGATGGACTGGGCAAGGTGTAAACCAGAGCAAATCACAGATTATCTTTGGGAGTTCTACTAATCAATCTCTGAAACGTAAGATTGGTAAAAAAACTGGATTTAAGATTGTCAAGGAATTTCACTATCTTGGCATTAAAATTGCTTTGAGAAGGCTGGCAAAGAATGACTATCAATTTGTCATTGATCATGCTTTAGATAAACTCAACTCTTGGGGAGCTCGGTTCCTCTCTATGGCTGGTAGACTAATTCTAGCAAAATCATCCCTGCTTTCGCTTCCAACCTTTGTCTCTACTCACTCTTTAATCCCAAAGAAAATTCTTTATGATTCGGACCGCATTTGCCGCGACTTCATTTGGCATCAGAATAAAGATAACAAGGGACTTCATTACATCGCTTGGGATGACCTGTGCACACCGAGAAACAGTGGAGGTCTGGGTATGCATTCCTCAGTAAAAAGAGTTGGGCCTTTACGTGCCCGCTTAGCCTGGAGATTTTATCAAAATCCTTCCTCACTTTTGTTCAAATGCTTGACTGCTAAACAAGCTTCGGATATTTGGAATGGTAAATCAAAACAGGGACAATCTGCTGCCAGATCCATAATCTCCAATGGAGTTTCATTCCTCAAGCCTATCATCAGATGGAAAATTGCCAACGGTGCTAACATTAACGTGATGGATGATATTTGGCTCCTTGATAAAAATTTTAATAAATGGCCAATGCTAGCTGATTGTATTGGTTTGGAAAATCTTACTTTACAGAATTTTCTCACGGACGGTCACTGGAATACAGAAGGCTAACTACCAATGATCTTTGTGCTTATGGTTGTCTGGATATTGAAACCAGTGAACATATCTTAGTTCATTGTAAGTCTCTAACTGAGATTTTGAATAAATTGAGAGCTTGGGGATTCTACATTCCATTATTTAGCTCTCTTGAAGATTGCTTCCAACATCTTAAAATGCTTTCCTGTAAAAGATCTGATACTGTTAGGATTTACTGCACGGCAGTTTATTATTCCTGGAACTGCAGAAATGACAAGAAGCATTGCAATCCAGTTTCCCCTGTTTCTGTGATCGCTGCAAATGTGATCTTTGCTGCCACTAACAAGTTCCAATTTCTAGTTAACTGGGATGTTAACCTCCTAAGGGAGTCCGGTGCTACTTAGCATCCCCCACCACTAGATTGGATCAAATTTAACGTTGATGCATCACTTCTGGAATCTAGCTTAGCAAGCATTGGCGGTGCAGCAAGGGATTCCAAAGGAAATTTACTATTTGCATTTGGGAAGAAGAAATTACTTTGGGATATCAATCAGCTAGAATTAGAAGCAGTTTACGCTCTGAAGGATTACATCCAGGATTGGAAACTTAACTGTAAAGGACTGATTATAGAGGGAGATAACTACAATGTTATCAATTTTTTACATAATTCTGTCGTGAAGAATACCGCTGCTGGTCAAGACACCGAGAAGCTCTACTTCTTACACGACTTCAATAAGGTGATTTTTCAACATATTGATAGGAATGGTAATAAAGTTGCTGACTTATGCGCAACTCTTGCATTGAAGAATGATTTCTGTTTTGATTCTATTTTTTCTACTGATATTCCTTCTTCCATATCATGTCTTTTGAAGAAGGAATATGAGGCTGCTTTTCTTTGAACTTGTTGTAATTTTTTTCCTTTAGTCTTTAATGCATCTTTGAAATCTTCAAAAAAAAAAAAAAAAGAGATGTCTGTTGAAGCAGAATGAGCAAGGGATGGAGAGATGAAAATTTGGAGGCCAAATGTTGCTTGCGGAGGAGAAATACACTAGTGTTTCAAAAGATGATCTCAATTCCCCTTGTTGTATTCAAGTTCATCATTATAGGTTTAGTGCACTTCAGATAGATTTAGGATTTACAAAACTTGTATAAAATTCTTAAGACCAAGTTGGAATATCATGTGGCCTTATTACATAGTAGAACCTTTAAAATATTATTAAAACATGTCTAAATTAAATGGACCCAATAAAAATATGTTAAATATGTTCAAAGCCTAATATGAAAAAGAATCCAATGACCCTAATTGTGGTGCATCATATGGGATTTTTTTGAAGGAAATTGAAGGGGAACAATAGGGACTCCTATCCTCAGAGAACCTAGATAGTGTGGTGCAAACTAGCATAATTAAGTGGATTCTATGAGGTTTGTTAAATTGTGAGGATTTTCGTAGGAATAAAACAGAAATGAATGTGGTAGTTGTAGTATTTTTTAGCTTTTACGACATAGGATACTCAAACTCTTAAATATGTTAAGTTATATTCTTATCATAAACAGAGTGCCTTTTTTATTGTAAAAACTGGGTACAGGAACCCTTGTCATCAAAGGAAAAGAAGATGATCAAGAGATACAAATAAGGTTACAACAACAACAACAACATCAAGCCTTTATCCCACTAAGAGATACAAATAAGGTTAATTACAAAAAATAAGAAAGCTTCATATGATCGAAACAACAAGATAAATCCTAAGAAAAATACAAAAGTTACATAAATCTTATAAATAATTCCTTGGGAGTGTTATGGAAGTTGAATTCCTCCATCAGTTTGTTGATTTTTTATGCCTTCTTCCCTTAAAAATCCTTGCACCAGAACTATGCTAAAGAAATAATGTTATACCAAAAGAACTTCACATTTCTAGCTTTATTTAAAGCATTTAAGATTTCTTACCATTCAAATGACCTCAGAATATCAGATTTTCTTTTGATGACTGTGCTTCTCCAGGAGCGAAAACCTTTTTTGATGCAGCTAATGGTATTAATTAGGCCAAAAGTGTTTTAGAGTCTATCCTAAAGGCTGGAGATGATTGGATAGCTGAAGAAAGCATTGTAAATTTTTTCAAGTTGAACTTTGGGCACACTGAAAGTAACAGTAGTGACAACACCCATTTTATAAGAAAGAATTTTGTTGAGTATCTTCCTCTGATATATGATCCAGCCCAAGATAGAGATTTTGAGAGGAGCCGTAGATTTTTCATATCCAATTGTGTTAGAATTTATGATGCTACCATTGAATAGGAAAGATTAATGGTTTGTCAGAATGGGAACTTTTTGATACAACCAATGCAGAAGAATGATAAAATAACTAGTGTAATGACACTCCGATAAACAAAATGTTGTTTGCATTATTCTTTTATTCTTCTGGATTATTCTTATAATGGTGGGAATTTGAAGATATTTTGACGAACTTATCTCATGAACATACAATTTCATGTTTGGAAAATTACCCATTGAAGCAGTAAGACATTATTCTGCATTACCATACAGGTCATTCCTAGCATTGCTATGGTGGAGACATATGTTAGATTGTTGTTGATTGATCCTCACTCATTATTCCGTCCTCATTTCACGGTAACTTATGATGATTTTTTACTTATTTGCTCATTATTGTTTTGCTATATGCTTTTAGCTTTGAGTGCACATACTCAAATTGTGTATTCCTACTCTTATTTCAAATGGAACTATTTACTTCAGTAATCATCTTAATCAACATTAGAATTATTTCAATTAATTTGGGTTGGCTTTAATTATCCTCTATTCATTCGTGAAACTGTTTTCCACTTTATTGTTCTTAATGAGCTATATTCCTTGCTGAAATTTCTATTACTCACTGTTTTAAAGCTCTTTAAGTGTTTAATGCTGGTGTTATTTCCAGGCAATGCTTGCTTGATCTTCGTTCCAATGGTTTTACCTTGTGTTATTATTATTTTTTTTTAATATGTGTTAAATTCTATTTCGGATTGCGACGGTTGTTATGATAAGGAATTGGACACAAAAAACATATTAAGAGTTTGATTATTTACAATTGAAGTTTACTTAAGTACTGTTGTTAATGGTCTAAGTTGGTTAGTTTGACCTAGTATTTCTGTTTGGCCGTACTTGAGCTCTAACAATTTAATGAAACCTTAATTTAATTAAGGTTGAAGGAAAATTGTACTTGCCAGCTTTGATGTTTATGAGTAAAAAAATGTGGCTGTAATCTTGAGACTTCTTGCATCAATGAAATTTTGTTTATGAAAATCTTGATGGAAGTCAAGTACAAAAATCAGTGAAAACATAGGTTTCAAGTTTTAGGACCTGGGTTGGCATTTGTATCATCATTAACTTGGTCTAGAAGGCAGAGAACCCCCAACTCTTCGGGATATGATCACATAACCCTTGACATAATCCAAGCTTCAATGATCAATGTTGTAACTTTGTATTAAAAACGGTAAATACACAA
Source organism: Dendrobium huoshanense (assembly GCA_016618105.1). Classification (NCBI taxonomy): domain Eukaryota; kingdom Viridiplantae; phylum Streptophyta; class Magnoliopsida; order Asparagales; family Orchidaceae; genus Dendrobium; species Dendrobium huoshanense. The sequence goes on along the minus strand of CM028342.1, from coordinate 438,280 downwards.
CGTACATATTTAAGTATTGTAATTGTTCTCACATGAGGAGAAGATTAGCTTTTTCGTTTGAATTTAAGCTTTGAAAAACCAAAAATGTGGTAAGAACTAAGTCTATAGTGGTAGAAATAAGAATTTAAGATGGATTTATGATAAATCTTAGACGGATGCCCTACAAAATGAATTTTTTTAAGTTGTTGGAATGACACATATTAAGGATGTAATTGCTGAAGCTTGACTTAGGTTCTTTTGGTATTATGAAGAAGGTTAGAAATACGTTAATAAGTTATTATATAATTGATACGAAAAAACTTTAGGTATTAGCTAGAAGTTTCCACAAACTCTACTTCACATGCAACACCCAACATATGTGGATGGACAAAAATATTCATAATGCCAACTCCAAATAATTGGGATGAGGCAAATGAGGGTGTGTAGTTTTTTATGTAATTTTGTAATCCTAGAAGGAGAATAACTATTTTCATCTCATTTTAATTTTTGTATCTACCCCTCTTTATTATCTTCAAACTTGTGATCACATTATTGATGAGATCTAAAGCATAAAAATTAAATTTGGATTGTGTTTCATCAATTTACAAATAATTTAACTATTCATCAAGTATGTGAAAAATACATTGAATGATCGAGATAACATATAGAAGTCATGCATTTCATCTGTTAAAATTGTCCAATACATGCAAGATATTATCATTATTCCATGTATTTGATTCTAAGCTATTTGAAAATCTCAACAATTTAAAATTGCGTTTGTCTTCTCTCACGATTGTGAAAATTTGATGTTTACTGATTATCAAATTATCTCAAAAGTTCTTTATCTAAAGCATGCTACTACTTCCATGATGTTAAATAGAATGGAATAGAATTTTCTCCGCCTAGGTGGAGAATCTTATTTTTTTATCCAATTAGATTTTTGATGTTATGACTTTCAAATGCAAAATCAAAATTGTTCATTCTCTTTAACATCTTGAAAACTAGCGCCACAAAAGTTTTCAAGACTTTTAAAGATTGTTTGATCATCAATAAAGTGGATCAAAATATTCTCAATGGATGACTACAATTATTTGAGAAGAAAAATGTACTTTTTAAAATGTAGAGACTTCAAAATGGTTGGGATTAAATACATGAGCTCGTGCTGATACTTAAATATTAGGCGGTTTTAATTGGTGAAATACATGGATAAAACTTGACTTTTAAGATGGCCTTTATATGTTGTGCAATCATGCTCATTTCCACATGCTGAATGAATGCTTATCAAAATTAATTAAACTTGATTCACAAATGATATTCATGCTGTAGATCAAAATCTGTAGGATAATATTGAGTTTGGAGATTGTGTAATGCAGTAGATGAAATAATAAAATTAGGAGGAGAAATTCATTTCTTTCTATATGTGTATATTGAGAAAGATTTGGATTTTTATTTTAAGGAAATCATTATTCTTCTTTAAATTTATTTTTTGTGTTTACCACATAAAAAGTACTTATATATTGAGCGGCAGTTTCTTGATAATTTATCCGCTCATGAAGCATGTGAAAAGTTAAGGATGATCTGGCAACATATAGGAGCCCACTTATTTAGTTTTTCCTACATATTTTACCATCAAAACCTTTAAATACTTTTAAAATATTATCAACAACTCATATTTACTTTTTCAGGCCATTTGAAAAACTCTAGACATTGAAAATAAAAAGTATATTCTCAAGTAAACAAAGACATGCATTGGAAACAATTGATGATTTAATGATTTTTAAAGTTGTTAAAATTGTGTGTGGCTAGTTTTAACATTTTTTTTCCATGAGGAATGGATGCTTTTGATGTTATATTTGATGTTAATGATATGAAAATCTCAATGAAAGTTTATTGATAATTCTCCTCTTTTGAGAGGGAGAGAAATCCACCATATTTATTTAAAAGAGAAAATGACAAAATGGTCTCTTAACTTTTTGGGAGGGACCAAAATGGTCTTCAACTATTTGGAGGGACTAATTTGGTCCTTCAACTTTTTAAAATGAGACCATTTTGGTCATGCCGTTAAAAAATAATGAAAATTTCATATGGTAGCAAATGTATGATCGGAATAACCACAAAAATGAAAAAAAAAATGATAATGAGAAAAAATGGAGAACGATTGTATCCTTCACAGCGAGCGAGCTCCCATTGCTACGTACTATCCAACAGGAAGAACGACAAACTTTCGCGACTTTCGATTCAATAGGAAGAAGCGTCATCGAAGGAGGCGTTAACGATCGTTCAAAACCCTCCTATCGCTACGTCGGTGAACTTCCACGAATTCCGATTCAAGTTGAACGTCATTGAAGGAGGCAAATAAAGGCTTTAATGATTCGTTCAAAACCTTAGCGCGTCCAGCAACAACAAAGAATACAGAAGAGAAGAAAGAGTAGCAAATCGTTTAGGAATTAATTTATGTAATTTAATTAATATAAATTAATAAACTTAAAAAAATTAATTAGATAATTAATAATGTAAATAATAATTAGATAAGTAATAAGCAAAATAATAATAGTTATATAATTATTTTAAGTTATTAATATTTATAATAGTAATTAGATAATTAAGCTAGTTAATATCCTTAAGATATTATTAGTTAAATTAAATAATTAATATATGGCTAAAATTTTTAAAATTATAATTAAAAATATTATTGATATCTCTTATTAAACAAACAATTAATAATTCTTTTTTAAAAATTATATTTAGTCAAAAAATGTATCTAATAAATAGTTTAATTAAAAAATATTAAAATACCCCTATTTTTTAGTATCAAGTCCAACATCCATTAGTTTGGGTGTTAGGAATAAAACAGTCATATTTTAAAGAGTTGAGGGATCAAATTGGTCCCTCAAAATAGTTTGGGACTATTTTGGTCCCTCATAAAGAGTCAATGAACAATTTTGGATATTTTCTTATATATAAAAAGAGGGGGAAGTAGAGAGATTGAACATATAGTAATACAAAGTAGCTTTTATTATAATCTAGAGGTCTCAAGTTCTACTCATAGAAACAGTCTACAAAAATTGTGTTATGTGTAATAGCTCAAACTCTTAACTATCGCGATATTGTCTGCTTTGGCCTAAGAACCTCACAATTTTGTCCTGTTGGTGTAACTTCCCAGTAGGTCACTCATCCTAGAATTGCATGGGATGAGCACGCTTAACTGTGGAGTTTCTTACAGAAATTACAGCCATAACATCAAAAGGTGCCTCGATGTTTAAGAGTTAGTTTTCTTTTACTTAAGGGGTTTCACAATCTACCCCACTTAAGTAACTAACGTCCTCATCAGCATTTGTATCCCAGAATCATCCACAAGGCAGATGTAACACCCCACAATACCACTAAACAGTACGGTGGAGTGTAACATACATAACATAAACATTTTTCCCTTTCAAAATATTTAATGCAATTTCTCTTCTTAGAAGATCATATAAAACATCCAACCATAATTTAATTCATATAATAATGGAAGCAACTTCCGAATTAAAACCTCAATAACATACTTACAGAGCCACTAAGGAAAAGTAATTAAAATCCATTTATGAGATGTTTTCATACCTTACCAGAAGACTCACAAAAAAAAATAACTTTAACATAAAAAGAAGAAATAACTTGGATAAATTAATCTGCAACAATCTTCTCCTTGCTCTTTTCTGTAACAACAGCCAGTAAGAAAACACTGGTGAGCTATGAGACTCAGTAAGCTTTGCAAATTAATTAACATTTAAATTATAAATAATGGAGGATAATCAAGCATTGAAATCATCATAAATTTATAATTAATTTTAATATTTTACTTCTTCTGAATTCAACAATGAATATCAATTTTAATCTATAAAAGATTTGGCTACACTTCATAACATTATTCAATGGAGCCCAGGTAAATCTGGCATTATCGCTATTGAATGACATAGAGGTCCCTTTTGCCTCTTTAGGGGTCCATTTTGCCCCACCTGCTATGCAGGTATCATATTCTTTGGGGTCCCTTTTGCCCCTCTTGTAATACAGGTACATTATCTGTGGTCCCTTTTGCCCCACCTTTAATTACAGTTATACGTCATTTGTAGCCAAACTTTACTTTTCAATTGATATTCATAAAATTTTCCAGTGTTCATAAGTCATACTTAAGTTGTTACATTCTTTCATAATCATTGTTGTGATCACCAGTGTACAATTAAAATGCATCCCATATGCCAATAAATTGACATCTTTCCAAAACAGTATCAAGTAGGAAAACATTTAGATTAACATACTAAACCTTGTTTTACACTTACCTGATTTCATTATGTATCTGATTGTTCATACCTGAAAACTTGAATTAAAAAAATCATTTATATACATTAAAGAAAATTAATAACCCTTTACTTTAATGCATTCAAAATTAATCTTCATGCTTATAAATGAAATTTCTTAAATTTGAATATAAATGCATTACTTACATTCTTGCTGAGGTGTCTCCAATTCTCTACTTCGAAGTCTTCTACGATTGTAAGTCACTTTGAAACTTTCTCTTGATATATGACCAAATTTATCTAAGACATCATTAATTATAATATCTTTATGAACTTTTACTACTAATTGAAATTCCACACTAAGCACAAACCAAAATAACTTGTGTTCTCTCTGACTTTTCTTTCTTATTCCCACTTATTCTTCCTTCACTGTTCTTTCTTTATTCTTCTTTTACTGAAATCTGAATTTAGAAGTTTTCCTTTACAGCAAAATCCTGCTCCAAGGCTTCAATTTCATTTATCTTTCCTGTTGTTTCTCCTGTTGGAATCTTACTCTCCATTCTTTGAACAACCTACGGGATCTTCTTCATACCAGATGATAATTTCCCTTCTTAGCACTGAGCCGAAGAACTCTACCCAGCAATCACTATATCGCTATTTCCAGCCTGCTGTAATTCTCAGTATTCCTAGTGCCGCCTTCTACCACAGAGCCAAACTGATCTACAATTCATGCGGCACTGTAGCGAAATATGCTACAGTGATTCCTGCTACTGTGCCGCAGCCTTACTTTGGTCGAACCAGGAAATCAACGAAAGAAGCACTGTGCCGATAGTTTTCCTTCAGGGAATCTTCAAGAATTCCCGCACCAAACCACCTTATACCTACAACCACTATGCCGAACACTGAAGCAGTGCAAACTGCACTATGCCGACTCCCTTATCTTTCCTGCTTGCGTGAATCCACAGGAATAAGGATAAGAGCTTTGTGAGGGCCCACTCACATTTGTATAACTGCTATCTCTCTCAATCCAACCTAAGCATCTATTCACGAATACAAGAATTAATTTATATTTCTTAATATAATTACTAATAATTACATATTAATAATTTAATTATTAAAAATCACAATTCCACTAAAATAAATTATATTTACCTGCTCTGAAACTTTGGATATTACAGCAGATAGGACTTTAGAGGTGGCCCCTATTAGTTCAAGTGGTAGCTCCCGTCATGTAGCACTTTGCCCCATACAGAGTTCAAGAGGTGCTCACATGGCATAACACTTTGTCTTATATGAAACTTAGCTCCCATCTTCCGGTTGTGTATTGCTCTAATACCATTTATAACCGCCAAAACTCTTAACTATTGAGATATTGTCCGCTTTGACCTAAGAGCCTCATAATTTTGTCTTGTTGGTGTAACTTTCCAGTAGTCACCCATCCCCGAATTGCTCTGGGATGAGCACGCTTAACTGCGGAGTTTTTTACAGAAATTCTAACCATTACACCAAAACGCGTCTCAATGTTTAAGAGTTAGCTTTCTTTTACTTAAGGAGTGTCACACTAAGACTATTGTTAAATCCAATCGTCCCTGGACACTTGGTCCCACGGCCAGGATGAGAATATGTGGGAGGCTCACCTGGATCGCGCCGATCTTGTTTAAATTACGACTATCCCTTGATACTTGATCCCACTGCCAGGATAGGAATCCGTGGGAGGCTCACTTGGATCACGCTGATCTCTTTCCATATTTGTTTGGCTGATTTTAGAACGATTATATTAGGAAAATTAGGCATAATTGTGTAATTAATGGTTTCTTTATTAAGATATCTTGTATATATATCTATAAATAGGAATAATTTTGTGCAATAAAATCAAGCTTTTCCATCTTCAATTCATTGAATTTAACATGGTATCAGAGACTTCTTATTACATTGAGGAGCAAGAAACAAAGTGTGGTGGCAAGTTTTAGTGTAGAAGTAGAGTACAGAGCTATGACCTTGAGAATATGTGAGCTATTATGAATCAAGATGATTCTAGAAGACTTAATGATCAAGTGGGAAGGACTCATGAAGCTACATTGTGATAAAAATCAACAATCAACATAGCTCACAATCTGTTTCAGCATGATAGGGCCAAGTACATAGAAATGGGCAGACATTTCATAAAGGAGAAATTAGACATTGGTCATATATGTGTTGACCTACACTCTACAGCCAAGAGGAAGCAGACAAAAAAAAAAAAGAAAGAAATAAAAAATATACCTAATACCCAAAAGCAACTGTGGCGAGCCTAAGGCAGCAAAGTCCGACCGACTAATGAATTTGCAAAGATCAGATAGATTCAAAATGATACAAAATTGCTAGAAGCAAAAGTGACAGTGGTGCAAAAGAAGAGCAAAAGATCTCTATTTGACTAAGAGCAAATGTATCAACTATACTGAAGATTACAAGTGCATCTAAAAGATCTACAAAGACACAAAGATGGACTTTGGGAGATCTATAGGATGAATCTTAGTGTGACATCCAAACAAAATTTTGGAGATCCACTAAATGAAAATCGTAGTGTGACATCCAAGCAAAATTTTGGAGATCCACTAAATAAAAACCCTAATGTGACATCTAAAACAAATATTTAGAGATCAACAGGATCAATCAGCATACAACAAACGTGATTTGCTCCAGATGCATACCACATTTGTTGGGGGGCATTTGTTGACCTACACTCTACAACCAAGAGGAAGCAGACAAAAAAAAGAAAGAAATAAAAATTATACCTAATATCATTACCTGTGAGAGCCCATCCCGATTTCCTGCATCAAATCCTGCTCAAATCCCTGCAACGGCGCCGAATGCAGTCGCTTCACCCACGCTCGCCTCGATCAAGCCTCCCTCAGCGTCTTTAAATACCAACCCAAACGAAGCCTAGTTCCGCTCTCGCTCTCCCTCGATTCCATTCGCAGAGCTCTCACTCTCTCCCTCTCCGACTCCTCAGTGGTTGTTCGACTTCGCTGCCGAGACGACTTTCCCTTCTTGCCGAACCGGAAGTTACGACAATTTGATCGCAAGCAACAACGGGATCCCGCGGGCTGTGAAGATAACTTTCTCCCTTTCGATCACTTCTTCTGCTCCTCAGTGGCTGTTCGACGAAACTCCTTCGACGATGTTCCCTTTAGGTCGGATCGGAAGTCACGACTCTTTGATCAGAAGCCGAAACGGAGGGCTCTCGGCTTCGGCTCCTTCGTCGTTGAACGACTTTGCTCCTCCGACGATCTCCGCCCTCTCAATTGAATCGGAAGCAAAGAACGGGAGTTCGCTAGAAGTGAAGGTAACTTGCTCCCTGTTCGCGCGCTTCTCCGGCCAAATCCCATAAATCCACCGAACAGAGGGATTTAGTAAATTCGGGATTTAAGCTGTAAGTCCTTAAATCCAGGATTTACCCATCGCCGGGATTTAACGTGCACACCAAAATCGTTTAGCTGGATTTAGCGTAGATCCGACTTAATTCCCGCTGTAATCTCCGGCAAAATCCCGTGGATCCGCCGAACAGAGAGAGTGGAGAGGGAGAGCTGTAATTTATTTTAATTATAATTATTTTAATTAATTATATTTATTACTATTAATTATATGTAATTTTAATTAAATGATTATAATTAATTTTTAATTAATTATAATTATTTTTAATTAAAATTAATCTTAATTAATACTTTTTAATTATCATTAATTATTAACAATTAATTATTATTTGTTAAAGTTAATTAATATGAATTAATTATAATTAATCATTTTTAATTAATTTTAATAAACATAGTTAATTATTTAATTAATATAATTAACTATGAGTAAATATAATTAACTAAGAATAATTATAATTAATTATAATTAGTTGATAAAATAGTTTAAAAAAAAATGCTTGCTCTCCCTTTGCCTCGGTCCACGAGCCTCCGTCGCCGACCCCGAAGGTATAATCTCTAAGACTCAGATTCTCGTTCTCGTCATTTGCGGCGGACCGGCGAACCACCTATACGCGCTCTCGTAGCACGGTGGGAGGAAACCCGGTGCGACGCCTACAACGAGGCGGGTAATCACCTAACTCATATTCTCATTTCGGTGTTTGCTGCGGACCGGCGAACCACCTATACGCGCTCTCGTAGCACGGTAGGAGGGAGTCCGGTGCGACGCATACAACATAGTGGGAATGCCCTATACACGCTCTTGTAGCGTGGTGGGGAGATCTACCTGTGCTCGCCTACGGATACTGTTGAAGACCTCATACACGCTCGAGTAGCGTGGTGGGATGGAAAAAAATGTACGGCCCGGTGTTCCCCAACACCTACCATACACGCTCAAGTAGCGTGGTGGGATGGCCCAGTCTCCCGGATTTTCCCCTAAACGGGGGAGACGCCGGGAGGCTGCCGAAATTTTGGGTGAAACATTACTACACTTGGACCTATTTTAAGCCCAAAAGAACAAAGCTGGACTCAATTGAACAACAATGAACAACTGTGAACTTGTGGACTATTGAACTTGACTGAACAAGAGCAGATGATTTGATGACTTTAATATGAATAAGATCTAAATGGTTAATCGAAACTCAAACCCAAATAAAATAAATTCAAACTGAACCAAAGACTTGAACATGCACTTTGAATTCGAATTGTGCAATATCAAGTGAAACTTGAACAAAACTTTGGACCACAAGGAGACTTGAACAAGAGCTTGAACTAGTATGGTGGACATAGTACTTGAACTTGAACCTGCCAAGGTCATAGTGAACTTTATTTGAACATGCAGAAGACTTGTTTTAAACTTGATTTCTATCAAAATATAAGAGGCTCGAATTCCCAAAAGGGTTCAAAAGACTTATACTTAAACTTGAACCAAGATGATGAAAAATTTAAATTTCACTACAAAAGAACGTATATGGAACTTGCAGTGGATGAGAAGACTTGCAAACGCTATTGGCTTACAAGTTGTGATGACTTGTTAAACTTCTTGCTATGATCCCTCCAATGGATAGCAAAAAGAGAGAAAACATGCAAACAAGTGACTCATAGCAAGAGGTCTTTTGTACGAATTCAACCGTCATTTGATTTCAAATACATCAAGCTTTTTGCAAACAAAAGAAGCTGATGGGTGAAGAATACAATGCAACACCTACGAATAATGATGGTTGATGCAACCTGCATATAATCAATATCTCCAAATTACAATCAACAATGACTTAACTCTAGGGAAAGTACATCAATCCTCCTGGTATATCATGACACAGATATGGTGGCCATCCTACAAATATATGTAAATAGACTACAACAACATTATCAACTATGTCTGTTGATTGGAGAAGGCAACACTGTAAATCAATAGCAGAAGACCCGTCCCTACAGACAAGTATAATCATCTACCCACCTGAGATTGGTGAAGGGTGGGTAAGATGCAAGAACGATGAATCTTCTGCAAACACCTCCAGGAGGTCGTAGTGGATACGACGATCCCCTGCAAATGAACACTTGTGGATAACAACAGTGGATATATCGTAGGTAATGTAATATCTCGTTCCCTTACTGTTCCTCTCTAAATTGGATTTTCCTCCCAGAATCGGCCAGGACGATGTTGAGATCGTCCAGGCCGATCAGTGCATTGAAAACAGCTGATTTCTGGAGTGCTTTCTGGAAGGATTTCTGGACAGGATCGTCCGGGACGATATTGAGATCGTCCAGGCCGATCTGTACTGTTCAAAATATCGGCCAGACAACAGCCCTGGGAACGGTCCAGGACGATCAGAATTGGTCTGATCGTCCCGGGACGATCGGGCGATCGGCCAGGCCGATCTGTGTATGATATAAGGAAATGAGCTCGTTTTGAGGAGAGAGAAATTCATATTTTAAAATCAGATATTTTTGAGGAGAGAGAAAGAGAAAGGAAAAAAAGAGAAAAGCTGGTTTTCGGAGACCGCGGAGCGCTTTTCGTCCGACGCTGCTGTTGGAGAAAGTGTAGATCTCGTGGTAAGGACTCCGAACCCTGTTTCTGTTTTCGAAGATATTGTGTTTTGATCGAGTTGTGCACTGTTTTGTGTTTTCGTAGTCTACTTTTAGACGTGATTTTGATTTGACACAACTTTCACCGCACAACTTTTAGTATGTTATAGATATGACTATTGTACACGATTTGACTGTATTCTACGAAGATTTCATCGGTCGGAATTGATTCTACGCGATTTTACTTGAATAGAAAATTATCAGGACTTGATTTGATTTGGATTCTTTACATTGATAGTCTTGTATTGATGCCGTCGATATTCGTTGGTAATTTGGAGAAATTCGGAATTTTTATCTTTTTGCAGGATTTTTGTGTAAATTCGATAGACTACCGTTACTCTGCCCGATTTTTGTATGATTTCTGATTTGGCTGAAACTGATAGATTGAATCGATATGCATATGATTATTGATATGATTGCTTTAATATTGATTATTGATTGATTATTGATACTTATCACAAGTGGAACCTGGTTGAACATTGGTTGAAGATTGATGATACCTGTACAGGATGATGGGCCGACGGGCTTTCCTTTAAACATTGATTATTGATATATTGATGGGAGTCATAAGGAGTTTATTGATATGCCGACGGGCGAAAAGAGTGACGACTCTTATTGATTGAACCAATGTAAATGATATCTACAACAGCAATATGGATTCTACAACAGCAACATAGCCAGTTGATTGTACTTGTTCAGTATATAGTATTGAATTGCATGTTTACTGTATTGACTTACGGATTTATTGCTTTATCGATTTCTGCTTTATTGATTTGATCAGATTTACTGTATTGTACGGATTCTATTGATTTCATCGATTGATTACTGAGTATTGATATGGATATAGATAGATATAGATATTGCATTGATAGCATGGATATGGACATCGTATAGATTCATTGTACTACTGCCTACTGTTTCTGCACTGTATTGACTGCTTCGTAGATTCATTGTTTCGTATTGCTTTCCTCGATTGATTTCATTGAATAGATTGTATTGATTCGACAGCATCGATTTGATTGACGGATACTGATTGATTGAGTTGAATTAACAATTTGTCTGCCGCTGCATTGACTGGTTTTATTGACTATTGATTTCCGCTGCATAGACTCATTGACCATTGACTGATACGGATTGATAGATTGACATGCATATTGATAGCATCGCCGTGCTTTGATTTTAGTTATAGGTATTAGGTGACCTGCTGGGCTTTGTAAAGCTCATTATATGTGGTTGATAATTTCAGGTCAGGGTTTGAGAGCAGGAGATAGGAATTGATCCAGATCTTCAGGTTTTAGTTCTTTTGATCGATTGATGATTCTTTTGTACTCAGGACAGGATAGTTTCCTTTCTTGTATTGATAGTGTAGTTCCTGAGTATTGTACATGATGTTTTGAAATATGAATCGACTGATATATATTGATGTTTAAATTTTATAGATGTTTGATAAATTGCTTAATGAAGGTTTTAGATAACTCTAGTAAATTGTTGGAGTAATTGATTGACATTCTTTCTAAGTTAGATCTCGGGGCATCACAAGTTGGTATCAGAGCAGTGTTATTGGAAGAATGGATTGTTACCAGAGTTGTAGGTTTGGATGGAGAGATTAGGTAGATTTGGGTAGCTTTAAGAGCTTCATTGGCATATATCATTGCATGTGTGTATTATTGTTCTGAATTGTGCAGGTGAAAAGATATGGATCCTCCGGCAGAATCCAGTGTACCGAATGAGCAACACAGCGCAGCTCCAGTACCTTCAGAGAGTATGATGCAGTTGGCTACTGCGATTGCACATGTTATGGGGGATGCCCAGAGCAAGATAAGTGGGAGCAAGGAAGAAGAGGTAGACAGACACTTACAGATATTTCACAAGCTGAAGCCTCCGTTGTTCAAAGGGGCTTTAGGACCACAGGCTGCTGAGGATTGGATCCTGAGAGTAGAAAAGATTTTCGACAGTATGCAGTGTCCGGGGAATAGAAAAGTATCATTGGCCGTGTTCCTGTTCGAAGGAGAAGCGGAGAGATGGTGGATTGGACAGCAGAGAGAGAAATTTCAGGGGAAGACTAATGCTGAGATCACCTGGGATGAGTTCACTGCAGTATTCAGGATGTGGTTTGTACCACCGTCAGCTCAGCGACAGATGCAGGAAGCTTTCATGAGATTGGAGCAAGGCCGCAAGTCAGTGATGCAGTACGAGGCCGAGTTTACTGCACTTGCGAGGTATGCTGCTCATCTGATTCCTACTGCCGAGGAGAAGTGTTATAGATTTCTGCACGGATTGAACAGATAGCTGAGGCATCCACTAGTACCTTTTCGGATCCATGAGTTTTCTGAGCTAGTGGAGCGAGCCCGATTGATAGAAATTGACTTGGCGACACCAGTATTGAGGTACGAGGATACCAGGAGGAGGAGAGATGAGGTACGACGAGATGATTCTGTTAGAGACAGAGATAGAGAGAAGAGAAGCAGATATGAGGGTTCGAAGGGATCTGCATCGGGATCTGCGTCACGATCAGCATCGATAGTATCATCTGGTGGTTCTGGCACGTGCATTCACTGTGGTAGACGACATGCAGGTCAGTGCTACCTATTGACGGGACAGTGTTTTCACTGCGGACAGCAAGGACACAGAGTAGCAGATTGTCCTCAGAAAGGACTGGGTGGAAGGACTGATTCTGGTACGGGCACAGGACAACAGAGAACTGTTGGCTCGAGGGCCTACAGTGAGAGATCAGGGAACAGGATGGATGATAAGGTTGTCAGAGATCAGAGGGAGACAGTTGCGCCACGACCTCCAGTGGTGCCACGCATCTACAGTCTACAGAGTTTACAGCATCGTGAAGATCAGCAACGACCGGAAAGTTCTACTGGTAAGATTGATTTGACTAACCGATTGATATTGACATATGAACATTGCATATTGACATTTGATTGATTGCATTGTGTGTTCTGTATGGATTTCGACGAGTTTTGATTTGGATTTGGATTTCGATCGATTTATTTTGCATTGTTTGTTTTGCTTCGTACCTGTAGTGAAATGTCGGGACGACATTTTTCTAAGGTGGAGAGATTGTAATATCTCGTTCCCTTACTGTTCCTCTCTGAATTGAATTTTCCTCCCAGAATCGGCCAGGACGATGTTGAGATCGTCCAGGCCGATCAGTGCATTGAAAACAGCTGATTTCTGGAGTGCTTTCTGGAAGGATTTCTGGACAGGATCGTCCGGGACGATATTGAAATCGTCCAGGCCGATCTGTACTGTTCAAAATATCGGCCAGACAACAGCCCTGGGAACGGTCCAGGACGATCAGAATTGGTCTGTTCGTCCCGGGACGATCGGGCGAACGGCCAGGCCGATCTGTGTATGATATAAGGAAATGAGCTCGTTTTGAGGAGAGAGAAATTCATATTTTAAAATCAGATATTTTGAGGAGAGAGAAAGAGAAAGGAAAAAAAGAGAAAAGCTGGTTTTCGGAGACCGCGGAGCGCTTTTCGTCCGACGCTGCTGTTGGAGAAAGTGTATATCTCGTGGTAAGGACTCCGAACCCTGTTTCTGTTTTCGAAGATATTGTGTTTTGATCGAGTTGTGCACTGTTTTGTGTTTTCGTAGTCTACTTTTAGACGTGATTTTGATTTGACACAACTTTCACCGCACAACTTTTAGTATGTTATAGATATGACTATTGTACACGATTTGACTGTATTCTACGAAGATTTCATCGGTCGGAATTGATTCTACGCGATTTTACTTGAATAGAAAATTATCAGGACTTGATTTGATTTGGATTCTTTACATTGATAGTCTTGTATTGATGCCGTCGATATTCATTGGTAATTTGGAGAAATTCGGAATTTGTATCTTTTTGCAGGATTTTTGTGTAAATTCGATAGACTACCGTTACTCTGCCCGATTTTTGTATGATTTCTGATTTGGCTGAAACTGATAGATTGAATCGATATGCATATGATTATTGATATGATTGCTTTAATATTGATTATTGATTGATTATTGATACTGATCACAAGTGGAACCTGGTTGAATATTGGTTGAAGATTGATGATACCTGTACAGGATGGTGGGCCGACGGGCTTTCCTTTAAACATTGATTATTGATATATTGATGGGAGTCATAAGGAGTTTATTGATATGCCGACGGGCGAAAAGAGTGACGACTCTTATTGATTGAACCAATGTAAATGATATCTACAACAGCAATATGGATTCTACAACAGCAACATAGCCAGTAGATTGTACTTGTTCAGTATATAGTATTAAATTGCATGTTTACTGTATTGACTTACGGATCTATTGCTTTATCGATTTCTGCTTTATTGATTTGATCGGATTTACTGTATCGTACGGATTCTATTGATTTCATCGATTGATTACTGAGTATTGATATGGATATAGATAGATATAGATATTGCATTGATAGCATGGATATGGACATCGTATAGATTCATTGTACTACTGCCTACTGTTTCTGCACTGTATTGACTGCTTCGTAGATTCATTGTTTCGTATTGCTTTCCTCGATTGATTTCATTGAATAGATTGTATTGATTCGACAGCATCGATTTGATTGACGGATATTGATTGATTGAGTTGAATTAACGATTTGTCTGCCGCTGCATTGACTGGTTTTATTGACTATTGATTTCCGCTGCATAGACTCATTGACCATTGACTGATACGGATTGATAGATTGACATGCATATTGATAGCATCGCCGTGCTTTGATTTCAGTTATAGGTATTAGGTGACCTGCTGGGCTTTGTAAAGCTCATTATATGTGGTTGATATTTTCAGGTCAGGGCTTGGGAGCAGGAGATAGGAATTGATCCAGATCTTCAGGTTTTAGTTCTTTTGGTCGATTGATGATTCTTTTGTACTCAGGACAGGATAGTTTCCTTTCTTGTATTGGTAGTGTAGTTCCTGAGTATTGTACATGATGTTTTGAAATATGAATCGACTGATATATATTGATGTTTAAATTTTATAGATGTTTGATAAATTGCTGAATGAAGGTTTTAGATAACTCTGGTAAATTGTTGGAGTAATTGATTGACATTCTTTCCAAGTTAGATCTCGGGGCATCACAGGTACAACGGACCACTATGGGCACAAGTATGGGTATCACCTACGACAGTGGTGATCAAGATCTTCAAGTATTTCGGATACAAGGGCAACCCGATGTATGAAAGAAGACACCCCCTAGCAGAATGAAAGAGGGATTTGAACAAATTAGAACTAAACTTCCTTGAGTTTCAAAATATCTTATTAGTTTATACTTAAGAAGAAAACATCCCTGATATTAACAAACATCAGAATTAATAAGTCCACTACACACTAAAGATCCTGAAAAGAGCTCTTTTCAAGGCAGCAATCATTGATTTCAAAGTCTAGAAGAACTTTCCCCGGTGATTGAGAAAGGGGGGAGTCAATATCAAGACTAGCACACCACCGGATCTGCAACACTCCTACTATCAGACAGAAGGCGTCTATAATCTACAACGCTACACCACCGGATCTGCAACCTCCGTACAAGCAGACAGAAGGCGTCAACAAATATTTCAAAATACCCCTGCACGTGCACCATAGTTTGTATACACATAGGTACACTAAAAGGTGGTAAGAGCAATCAAAGAACCCGCATGGGCCCCGGCGAGCGTGTTATTGGTACATTTGACGTATAGGGATGCTGCGCGGGTCGACAAGTGAATTCAAGTTCAAACCCGATCCTTCTATACGGATCAATAGGAGTCG
This sequence comes from Dendrobium huoshanense, assembly GCA_016618105.1. Lineage (NCBI taxonomy): Eukaryota > Viridiplantae > Streptophyta > Magnoliopsida > Asparagales > Orchidaceae > Dendrobium > Dendrobium huoshanense. The sequence goes on along the minus strand of CM028342.1, from coordinate 422,226 downwards.
ACAGGGTTCGAACCTTCAAACAAATACATGATTATGACGACTGATGTATTTGTTTTAACACACTCATATCAGGCCTTCAAGGCCTGTAATCAAGAGAATTCACTAAATAAGGGCACAAAGCCTATGAAACCCGATCCCCTATCGGCAAATTGATAGGGTCGACAAGGTTTAACAGTTTAGGGATAAACGGTTACGACGACCCGGGGCCCTCTGAACCGAGTGGTTTTGCCGCCAAATGGCACCACGATATACCGGTTATGGCCAGAGCCAATACGCTCCTTATTGGCATCAAATCCTTGAGATATGAATCAATAGGATATGATTGATAGGGCACAAAGCTCTCTGTAAGTTAAGGTGGATTCAAATTTGTCCCCTTAGACAAACTGTCAATCCCGGTCTACAAGGTCTCCTTGGACGAAGCAACCCATGGCTGTCGACAAGGATCCTTCTGTCAGGTTGGGTCGACTACCTCCTCTGACTAAGTAGACCAGGACCACGATGGCCCGAGACGACGGAACCATGGGATCTTGATCAGGTCCATCATCCATTCCCCCACCATCCGCTTTAAGTGCAAGATGATGCAATTCCTATTTTAAATATCAAACTTTTCAAATCTTTCCCAAATTCCCAAATCCAAACCCAAATTCCAAATCTTCCAATCCTCAATACCTAAATCCATTGCTGCTACTATATGCCAGATGCACGTATATTCTATGTATCTGATCGATGACTAGCCTTAATCGAAAGTTCTCTCTCGTGATCGGGAGAGGTAATTAACTATAGGGGCTTGCGCCTATAGGAAACCAGAACTCAGATCATAAAGTCCTCGCAAAATGAGGGTGAAATCTCTGGGTAGTGTCTTATCTACAAACCCATCTGCCTTCCAAAATTTACCCCGGAACTTATTTCGTTAAAACTTCCTCGCCGAAAAAGAAAAAGAACAGCGCGGCGGGGAGGCCGGGGCCGAATTTTCGGAGCCCACAATATGTATCTAATATGTATCATCAAAATATCTTATTGCAAATATTCTGACCAAGGGACTTCATAACTCTACCTTCCTGGAATTGATTACCAAGCTGGGAATGAAAGATTTGTATTCCACAACTTGAGAGGGAGTGTTAAATCCTAGCCGTTACTTAACACTTGATCCCACGACCATGATGAAAATCTGTGGGAGGCTCACCTAAATCATGTCGATCTTTGTTAAATCCTAGTCATCCCTTAACACTTGATCCTATGGACAGGATAAGAATCCGTGGGAGGCTTACCTGGATCACGCCGATCTCCGTCCATATTTGTTTGGTTGATTTAGGAACAATTATATTAGGATAATTATGCATGATTTATGTAGCGCGGATACTCCTATTTATGAGGCATGCTGTATCAGACATGTGTCGGATACGAATACGCCTCTGATACGGCACAAATACGTGTCAGATACGGCTTTGCCGTGTCCAATTAAAATATTATTTAAATTTGACCGGACACACGTATCGGATACACGTGTCCTATTAAAAAAAAAAGAAAAATGGTACCGAAACTCGGTACCACTCGGTACTCGGTACCGCTCGATACTCGGTACTGTTTTGTACCGCTCGGTACTCGGTACCGCTCAGTACTCGGTACTGCTCGGTACCACATGAATTTGAAACATAAAAATTTTTAAGTAAAAGTGTAGATATGTCGCAGATATGCCGCGGGGTCAAGGGGCAGCACCCCTACTAGGGTTTCCGGGGCCCCCGGAACAAATTTTTATTGTAAGAGTTGTTTTAAAGCATTCTCTAGCTTCTCGGTGCCGCTTGGTACCATTCGGTACCCCTCGGTACCAAGCAATATCGAGCATGGATATTAAGCATGGTACCGAGCGTTGCGGAGAGGTACTGAGCAATACCAAAACTCGGTATCGAGCGGTACCGACCAGTACCAAGTACCGAAACATATCATAGCATGACACTTAGTAGATAATACTCCATGATCATGGTACTTAGTAGTGCCGAAACTCCATGATATGTTTCGGTATTATCTACCAAGTGTCATGCTTTGATAATTCTCCATGAGCGGTACCCAGTACTGAAACATATCAACACACGTCAATTCTTAAAATTGATGACTTCATGGAGTTGCAGACTTTAAAGAGTAAGTTGCTCGATGATGGTAGATCAATGACTTAGAAGAGGAGAAGAGAGGGAGACTAGATGATTAAGGCCAAGGGATTCTTGAGGTTGTGTAAGGATGAAAGATAGAAGACCAATCAACTAAGAGCAATGAGGAAAACTTCCATCACAGAGGATTATATTTACAACTGAGGCTATGTTTTGTGTATGGGTAAAGAAGCATCAATAGCCATCTAATTAAATTGAGGACTAAAAGAAAAGAAATAATTATAAGGAAAGTAGATAAATGACAAAAGAGAAGCTTTAAAATTGGTTACTTTTTTGGATATCAAAGCATGACACTTAGTAGATAATACACAATTTTTTTTTATAACTATTTTTCATATCTTCTTGAATAAATTTTGAGCAAGCCACCTTTTAACTTGAAATAATACAGGAAAATAATGGTTCTTTAATAGGAAAAATTTAAAAATCCATTAAAATTTTATGTTTTTGCAATAATTTTTCGTTAAGAAGAAACGTTCCATATGAAATGCTAATTAATGCTCGAAAATCCGATGAGAATTTATGTTACAGCAGAAAATCCAGTGGAACTCTTGCCTTAAAAAACGATAGCTATCTGTTGGTGCATTCACCAGTTGAATTACCTACAAAAGTTTTCAAGAAATGTTTTGTTATTTTTATTGTATCGAGGTTCTAGCAGTTTTTTGGAGAAAAATTTGTTAGATTTTTTTTTATTATTTGAGTGATACCAACCTTTGATAGTTTAATCACCCGTATTACACTACAAGCATTTTACATCGACACCACAACACATCATATAAATATGTTTTGTCTAATAGCTAAATGACAAAACAATGGAGCAAATTTAATACAACCAAATACTTCATTTTAAACATTGGGCATAACGTAAAGTTAAACATAAAAAAGTATAAAATAAAATATTTGTCTGATATCTCTTTCACTCTTACTCACTATCTTCCCTTATCTCTTCATTTCTGATGCAAGCAAAAATTTGGGAAAAGCCCCAAATTTTTGCAAGCAAAATAAAACTCTTCCTAGGATAAAAGAAAATACATAAAATACTCAAAAATAGGCAAAATACATACTAAAAAATAACTTTCATATTATAATAGACTCTTACAAACTTGTACACAAACACACACACCTAAAGTTGCATTTCATCCATTGAGAAGAAGGATATAGGTGGGGTGGATTCTTGCGGGAAGAAGAATGAGATTAGAACTTGAGACCAAGTATAGGAGAAACTCGTAAGCCTTCCCAAGAAGTAGAAGAAGAAGAAGTGGAACAAGCTCGCAAGCTTTTCCAACAAAAACCCGCAGGCTTTCTATTCCAAAAATCACTCGCATATCATCCTTTTTAAACATACAAAACATCTTCTATATATAGAAGAAAAGGACAGCCACCATAACATTCCATTTAAACTAGTTTAAACAGGGAATATGGAAGGGAAGTAGATAACACAAAATAACTCCCAAAATTCAGCATAGGAAATGGGTTGGAGAAGCCACGGGACACAGCCAGGGAACCACGAGAACACAGCCAGGGTGAGACCCGAGGAGCCATCACAGAAAACGGGACAGAGGAAGTCACGGGAAAGCAGTCAGGGAGAAAACTGAAAAGACAACCAGCCCACAATAATTATTCACAAGGAAGAAACCAATGAGACACAAGAAGGGGAAGAGGCAAGGATTTAACTTTTCTTAATGAGCTTACAAGAAGAATACCTTTTCCAATTAATGAGCTAACATTAACTCAAGCATTTATGAGCTAGAACTAAGAAGATCCCAAGATTTTAGCTCATAACCAAAGCAGCCAAAGCCCAAACCAAGAGGCAGCAAAGGCCTAAACCAAGAGGCAGCAAGAAGTTCAAAGCTTGCCTACATCAATTTCCATTTTATGCTACTTGTTTGACTCTTCTGTTATTGTTGCTGCATAGCTTTCATTTTTGTTGTTTCTCATTTATACTCTCATTCTCATATTTAGTTATTGCAGCGACCTATAGCCATACCATTTCTTGAATCTCATCTCTTGCATTGCCGAGCAAAGGATTATGGAAGGAGTGGGCAGTGTAAGTTGTATGCCCTATGATCCTAATTCCAAAATTCTTCCTTTCTTCTATTCTCTTATTGTGTGATTCCATAGTTCAAAATCGGATTATTGAGATGATTCACTTGAAGACCGCACTCCTGCAAATGTTAAAATTATACATCCCTAGGCACATGTACTCATCCTATTGGGAGATTAATATTACTGACATGCATATAAAAATAATTAACATTATGATCGTGATTTTTTTTTTTTTATAATTATAGAAGCATGTTGTGATCTCTTATTGACCCACCATTGGTCTTCCCAACTTTAATGGGTGTTGCTGCAGCTCTATCTTAATGGGATTTCTTTCTAACATCTTGTAGAAAAGTTTTAGATTTAAATGAAAATTTGTCTCTTAACAAAACACAATGGAAAAAAAGGATTATGTAGTTGACCCCACGTAGTAATATAAAGGCTTGATGTTATATCTTTTGGAAAAAAAAAACCTTTAAAATGTATCATATATATAAATTTGCACTTGTCGTCCTTAGGGATATCAATTTGGGTTGACATGTTGGTTTCAAGTTTGACCCTAAAGTTGGCTTGACTCAAACCCTCCTAGCCTAAACCCAACCCGTATAACCTACTTATTATATGGGTTATGCAATGTTTTGGATCGACAATGCACAATTAACAGCAAACATGAATAGTAATTAGGTCAATTTTGAGTTTTCAACTCAGCCTGACCCAAAATTTAATTTAGTTAAAATTTTTTACCCGAAATTTAATCATATCAACCCGTATTTGCATTTTTTACTGGGTTTGTGTCTGGTCATTGATTATCTCTAGCCGTTTTCCTCCTGTGCTTAATTTGTAGAGTTACTAGTATGAAAAAGTTGCCCATGCCTCCACAGTTATTAGACTGTTTTCTTTATTACACTCTCTTTCCGAATAATAATTAATATTGCTCGAAGTTATGCATTAATCTTTTTAGAGTCCCTCCCCAATCCACATGTGACTCTTATTAGACCTGTGGATGTTGGTGAGCATATGCCCTGATCAAGTTGAGCCTCGTTGCTCAAAATTTCTTCAAATCATGTTATAATTTTGCTATAGCTAGTAAAAAAATCTTTGTAAAATAGAAAAAAAATGTTAGTGTTATAAAGTAATAGTGATTTTGATTTGACTGTTTAGGAAAGAAAACTATTCCGTTAAATTCAGCAAACACATATTTTGAACTTCTATAGGAATTTATTTTCACATCACATAAGGAGCATCAAATTTGCAAACTCAGGATGATTTAATTTTATGAGTTACTTGTTTAGAAGGATTAAACTTACATAATATGTATATTAGTTGAAATAAGGTATAAGTTACATTTTTCAAAGACAACATAACTTACTTATGGCTCCTCTTTAGGGTCAATGTATATCAACGTGTATGCAAGACTCCTGTGGATTAGATATTATTTGGATTCATCACTTAATGTATGCTAGTTAGGTGGACAATAATATGGATTTTGGGAGGGTTGAGGGTGGGGTTAGCGGAGGTGGACAACCAAACATAATATGGTGGTGTAGTGGCTTGGCTATGTGTATGATGGATGGTTGTAGGTATATGGAGTGGTCTATGATGGCGGCGGCAGCGGCGGCGGCGACAAAGAGGAATATGAACCTTATAGTGTGGTATGTACGAGATTTAGAGAGTGGTATGCTAAACTAGGTCTTGGTGGTATGGTATGGGTGTGTTGACCTTCGTATAATACCCAAAGGAAGACAAAATCAACGACGAAAAAATACCTCGTATCCCGTCAGATCCACGAATCCCGCCAGAAATCCCGGTTGGAATCCTCGTATCTGTCGAAGACGTCCGCGAATCCCGCTGAATTACTGTGCACTCGGCGCCGCTCGCGTCGCTTCCCGCGATCTCTGCGGAAATCCAGCCCAAATCTCGCATTTCGCTCTCGATCGCCTCCCGTTTGCGCCTATAAGAAGGAGACGAGATCTCTGCTTTGAGGACCACTCCCATACGCTACTTCTCGCTCCATACACGATCTCTCTTCCTCCCTCTATCTCTCCCGACTGACCTCCATAGCCAAACAAGCTCCTCTCGCCAATCTCTCTGGACTCCCAACCCCGTCTCCTCCCCGACTCCTGCATGGCCGTCCGACTTCGCACCTTCTGCGACCTTCCCTTCCGCCGATCTTAAAGGATCGAAAGTTATGCCATTTTGATCGGAAGTTGCAACGGGTGCCCGCTTGCTGTGGAGATAACCCTCTCCATTTCACGGCTACTTCGGCCGAATCCAGAGAAAGAGAGAAAGAGAGAGAGAGAAAGAAAGAGAGGAAGAGGTAGACCTCCCTACCTCTTGTCCAAGAGGGCGTCTTCTCTGACCCGCTCCTCTTCCGACGACCCGCTCCCGACGACGTTCCCTATCAGTCGGATCGGAGGCCAGAATGGGAGCATGCTTACTGTGAGGGTAACTTTACCCCTCACGCCTTCTTCAGCCAAATCCCGTGAAGGGATTTTAATATTATATATAAAATATGATTTTAACTATAATTATATTAATTAATTAAAATTAATTATAATAATTATTATTAATTAGTTATATTTATAAAACTAATTATTATTAATTATTATTAATTAATTACTATTTATTAAAATTAATTAATAAGTTAGCATTAATTCTAATTTAATTAGAATTAATTATAACTTATGATTTTAATTAATTTTAATGAATTTTAATTAATTATTTTAATTAATTATAATTATTTATAAATAATTAATTAAGAATAATTAGTTAATTAATTTTGGTTAACTAATACTAATTATAATGTGCCACGTTTTTTTTCCGCCTCGACATCCGTGCCCTCCACCGCCAGTCGCCGGCCCCGAAGGTATAACTCCTAAACCCTAAAACTCAGAGAGCTCGTTTCGATGCATGCGGCGAGACAAAACGACCATCCATGCATGCTTTTCTTAGCGTGGTGGGAGGGAGTGCGTCCCGACGCTTGCGACGAAGCGGGTAATCATCAAATTCCTTTTTCGAAGTTCGTATCGCCTTGGAAACCCCGCCTATGCACGCTTTTCTTAGCGTGGTGGGAAGGGATCCCGGTGCGATGCGCGCGACGAAACGGGGATACCCTTAAGTACCCACTTGCGGGGAAATAACTGTTCTTGCAAAATATTTTCAAAAATAAAAAATACTTTTCTACAAACAAAAAAATACCCATGCATGCTTTTCTTAGCGTGGTGGGGGATCGAAAAAAATTACACGGCCACGGTGTCCTCGAAAGAGGGCATCTACCATGCACGCTTTTCTTAGCATGGTGGGAAATGCCCAGTTTTCCGTAGTTTTTCCCCTAAACGGGGGAGACGCCGGAAGGCTGCCGAAATTTCGGGTGAAAATAATGTTACACTTGGACTTGATTGCACTCGAATGACATGCAAGAACAAAGAACTAGAACTTGGTTGAACTCAAAGGACGATCGAACTTGGACTCGGACTTGTGAACCTTTGAACTTGAGAAGACATTGGACTTGTGGACTGGTTTCAATTGATCTAAATGAACTTGAACCCAATTGAATTCAGTTCTAAATGAATATGAACTTGGACTCTCATTCGAACATGAACAAGGACTCATTTTGAGCTCGAACGAACTCAATGGATAACATGGGACATGCACTTGAACAAGGAGCTCACACTTGAACTTGCAAATGAACTACAACAAAGACCTGAATTCTATAAGATAGCATGAGACTATTTGAACTTGAATGAGACAACAATTCTAAACTCAAACAGTAATCAAATGTCAAGTAAATGAGCATGAAGCAATAATCAACAAGGAGATCTTGATGAACAAAATGCAAAGGAACATACATGAGACTTGTGATGAAAGGAGAGACTTGCGATGAATATAAAGCCTACAAACATCATCCACCCACTAAATGATGATAAAGACTCATGCAACCAAATGAAACTAGAAGGGTTTGATGTGTAACAAGCATAACAAGTCTTCATGTTCAATGGAATGTGGATATCAAGCAAATGTTGAATATTAAGCCCCTACACATATTGCAAATCATCTCCAAGGTCAAAGAACTTGCACGATCTATTTACTTGCAAGTGATAAGAAGATTCGAATGAGGGTTGGTTTGTAGCTAGTCTCAAGGGAATCATAAACAAATCTATCAACCCGCTTGCAATTGATGGGAGGTAGCAATAAATGCAACACATCCACAAGCAAAGTGGAGAGGTCACAAGGAAAATAGTCCACCTACAATCAATGATAACTAATGGTTATATATCTCACAAATATATAACAGTTTTCACAAATACAGAAATGCATGCAAGCAAATACACCAATCTTCTATAATACGTGGTGGATATAATACAGCTCAATTAACTTGCAGCATCCGAACAAAGTGTAGGCAAACAAAGACTCTTGGTGTGGAAAATCCCTAGCATTTCATCTACGAATAATAAGGTTGAAATAGTTACATCAAGCCTTTGTGGACTACTGAGGTTATTGAGTTCAATGAGGCATCAATAAACTTGAGCAAGAAAGTTATGATGAACATGAACCAAACTTATCCTACCTATGATTAATGAAATGGGAAGCGACAGAAGAACACACTTTGATTGCCAACGTTAGTCTGAAGTTCTCTTCAATGAATATCATTGTAAGCAATGATGCAGATATTTCGATCAATAGTAACGACCAATATGGAGTGAACAAATGGTGCAAATAGGTGATGTTGATTGCAAGCAAACATCAATTATATAAGTCTAATATACACAATGCATGTCATTTATAAGGAGAAATGCATAAAGATCTGCAACACATACGATCTCTTTACAAAGACAGATGTATGTGCCACATGTCACTTATGGGTAGATGCAAAAAGACTTCAGTAAGTGCAGTATCCTGAAGTCAATTTCAATATATGGAGTACATCTACCTGCCCACCTATAGCAGTAGCGGATATACTATACGAGATCAAATACCACAACAAAATACATGAAGAATACGACAAGTGCAATCTCTTATGACCTAAGGCAGAAGATTAGTTAGTGCACTATAACCCGCCTATGAAAATTAACAAGTAGTGCACGACAGTCTACCTGTAAGAAGCAGCGAATAATTCTATCCAGAAGCTGCTACGCCACCGGATCTGCAACACTGCTACAAGCAGACAGAAGGCGTCTACAATTATTTCAAAGTACCCCTGCACGTGCACTATAAATTGTATACACATAGGTACACTAAAAGGGGTAAAAATAATTATAAAACCCGCATGGGCCCCGGCGAGCGTGTTATTGGTACACACGTGACGTCTAGGGATGCTGCGCAGGTTGACAAGTGAATTCTAGTTTGAACCCGATCCTCCTATATGGGTCAATAGGAGTCGACAAGGTTCGAACTCTCAAACAAATATACAGTTGCTACGACCTGTATATTTGTCTTAATACATTCATATTTGGCCTTTAAGGCCTATAAAAAAGAGAATTCACTGATGAAGGCTCAAAGCCTACGAAACCCAATCCTCTATCAACAGTCCGACAGAGTTGATAAGGTTCAATCCATAAAAAAAAATAACCCCCTAACACCCCGATGATGGCCGTATTGATCGCTTATCTCAACCGGAGGGGTTTACAAATATTTTTGAATGCCATCCAAGCTCCACTCAAATATCCAAAATCCATTTCAAACTATTCAAAATGTCCTAAAATTTCTACAAAATCCCAAAAATCCAAAATATTTAAAATTGAAATAAATCCATCAACGCAGTTAAAGCAAAATCCATCCGCCCTCCGCAACAGTTTGCCGAGACGGACAAATTCAAATAAACTCTAGCTCACAAAGAGCCAAATGCCTAGTCAAAAATATCACTAGGATCCATTCTCAAACAATCTCTTGCCAGTAAGGACGTGGTACGTGTCCTCTAACCGGCAGTTTCGCCGCCAAATGGCACTGCAGGTAAACGGTTATGACCCGGGGCCCTCTGAACCGAGTGGTTTTGCCGCCAAATGGCACCACAGATTGCAGTTATGGCCAGAGCCAATACGCTCCTTAATGGCGTTAAATCCTTGAGATATGAATCAATAGGATATGATCAATAGGGCACAAAGCCCTCTGTTAGCTAAGGTGGATTCAAATTTGTCCCCTTAGACAAACATTCAACCCCGGTCTACAAGGTTCCCTTGGACGAAGCAACCCATGGCTGCCGACAAGGATCTTTCTGTCAGGTTGGGTTGACTACCTCCTCTGACTAAGTAGACCAGGGACCATGATGGCCTGGGACGACGGAACCATGGGATCTTGATCGGGTCCATCATCCATTCCCCCACTATCCGCTTTAAGTGCTAGATGGTGAAAATTTCTATTTTAAATATTAAACCTTTAAATTTCAAATCTTTAAACCCTTCAAATTCTAAACCTTCAAACATTTCCAAATCCAAACCTATGCTGCTACTATATACCAGATACACGTATCTCTATACGTATCTGATCGACGACTAACCTTAATCGAAAGTTCTCTCTCGTGATCGGGAGAGGTAATTAACTATAGGGGCTTGCGCCTATAGGAAACCAGAACTCAGATCATAAAGTCCTCACAAAATGAGGGCGAAATCTCTGGGTAGTGTCTTATCTACAAACCCATCTGCCTTCCAAAATTTACCCCGGAACTTAGTCCGTTAAAACTCCCTCGCCGAATAAGAAAAAGCGAGCGGAGGCCGGGGCCGAATTTTCGGAGCCCACAGATTTCTGGCGACTCCGCTGGGGATTGATTTCTCTTTCCATCTTTGGCTAGTTGTCTCAGTGTTATAGTAGTAGCAAAAAAAAATATATATAATGATAATATTGAGCTCTGTACGGTGAACATCAGGATGTGACATTTGGTCCCTGTATCCAAAGATCCATCACTGAAAGGTCCCGATAGAGCCAAAAGCCAACAATCGGAGTCGCCCCCAGATTTTTGGCGACTCCGCTGGGGATTGGTTTCTCTTTCCATCTTTAGCTAGTCGTCTCAGTGCTATAGTAGCAGTTATATCAAATCGTACTCAAAATTTTGAGTTTTCCAAAATGATCTTTTAACAATTCAAAACTCTGAATTTTCTAAAATGATCATTCAAAAAATTTTTCCATTGAGATAACATATTTAGCAGTATTTTAGATTTATATTATTTGAACTGCTTGCTAATGTTATTTTCTCTTATTTTTGTGTTCTGTGTAAGTCTCTGCATTTTGAAAGTGCGGGGTGATGTATCAGAATCTGATTACTAACCCTTGCCTTTCATTTATGCAGATGGATCTACAGAACACGCCGATGACTGTCCAACTGGGACAAGGAGCCAGGATTCAGCTGGCGAATGCTATTATTGAGACCGGAAACACCGGAGCTACCATCCAGTTTGGTAGCGTTGACTTCCGGCGATTGCTGCAAGGAATGCTGCCATTCCTGTGAATGGTAGGAATGTTGAGAAGTCTGCCAGAAGACTCAATGCTGATGAAGCTGTCACCCGTCGTGTGCATCTGCCGGCACAACGACCTATTGCTGAAAATTCTCGTGGGAGAATTTCTGTGTTCGAGAGGCTGTCACAGCCTGAGGCCCTGACCACTAGAAGAATTGTGGCTGGCGGAAGAATCTCTGTGGTGACTACAAACACCACACCCCTGTCGACCAGGTTATCTGCGCCTGGAGAGTACAATGCTGAAGCCTCCTCATCTAGAGGGAGGCCTACAAGAAGACAAAGGAGAAAGATGATTGCTGAACTCCGAGCTCAGCAACAACAACTCCCTGTTCACCTTTCCAATATGTCGGCTCAAAGTGCCTGAAGCCAATGTTCCTACCCGGAACAAGTTTTCTGACTTAAAATGGGTGAAAAGGAATAGCTCCACTGGTGAGCTAAAGAAATCTTTTTGGGAGCAACGACAGGAGGTCCTAGCTCCTCCAAAGAGAAAGGAACCTGAAACTCTCTCAGCCCGGGTCTATCGGGTCTTGAAGACTGTAAAGGAGAAAGGTCTGAAAAAGAAAAAGTTCCAACGGCCCTTAGTGATAGAGGCCAGAAGAACTCCGCCAAGAGAACGTCTATCTGCTGTGGCGGAAAGAAGAGAAAGAAGATATGTCCCACGCGGTGAACATCGGGGTGTGACACCTGAACCATATGTTCAGGGATCCACTGCTGAAAGGTCCCGGTGGAAAGGAAAACAAGTCTGGAGGCCAAAGCCTCGAAGAAATGAAAAAGAAAGAAGAGAAAGAGGAACTGATCTGGGTGTAACATCTGGTGAGGCTCCCCGGAGATCAGTCCAAGTCTATAAACAACGTCAGAAGTGGGCCCCGAAAAGGACCCATAATGATACTCCTCAAAACGGTAGACACCTTGGAGAATCCTCCAGGGGATCCCGTCGCCCTCCATCTCCTCCAAAAGAAAAGGCTAACTTCGATCGCAGCCCACTAATCGAAGAAGTCCCCGTGCCTAATCAAGAACCGGAAATCCAATGGCGTCGTCGTTCGGAGATCCGAGTACTGGAGAAAAATATAGATGATCAAAATATGGAGGGAGAAGAATTCCTTGAAGGAGAAGAAAATATTGAAGAAAATATTGATGAATTTATGGAGGAAAATATTGAAGAAAATATTGATGAATCTCTAGAGGAAAATCTAGAAGAAGAAATCAAAGAAATAAATAATACTCTGGACATGGAAATTGTCTATATGGTGAGACACACCAATGTTAATGAGGAAACCTATTATGATGAGGGTGAAGATGAAGACGATCAACAACCGCCGATTAGGCGAGTTTATCACCGTCGTCGTGAAGCTGGGTCCCCCACTGGCAGAGGTGGTCATTCTCAAGTTGAAGAAGAAGGAGAAGAAGCCGAGGAGAATCCCTTCGCTGACGAAAATGTCACGCTTGCAGACATGCAAAGACATATGAGGCGACAAATGAGAACTAAAGATAGAGAAATCTCTCAGTTGAATGAGAAGATGACTGAGATGATGGCTCAGATGGGGGCAATGATGCAGATGATGCAGAGAACTGTTGCTGTTGGTGCCATTCCCAATCCTCCTCCTGATCCTCCAAATTTTCAGATGCCTCAAGTCTCGGGAGTACGAGGTATTCCTGAAGGTGGTCACGATGCTCATAATGTGATCCGTCAGCCCACTCCACAAAATGTTGCAAGTACTTCTGAACCTGTGACCGCTGCACAATTGGAAGGAATAATCACATAAAGGATCAGGGCCATCATAGCCGTTGATCAAGCAGAAAAGTTGGTGGGCAAAGGTCGTCCGTATCCTGCTGAATACGACCAAGTACCGTACCCAAAAGGATATTCTGTACCAAAGTTCAACACTTTCAATGGTACTAACAACCCCCGACAACACCTGGCACAGTTTAAAGCCACATGTGGGAATACAGGAGGAAATGACGCCCTACTCTTCCGACAATTCGTCAGCAGTTTGACAGCAACAGCTTTCGAATGGTATGCTGAACTACCGAATGATTCTGTGAAGACCTTCGCAGAATTAGAAAATATGTTCGTGAAGAGATTCGCTAGTGCAACTGAGAAGATTACGATCGCTGACCTCGCTCTGGATAAGAGAAAAAGAGAAGAATCAGTGACTAAATATATCACTCGCTGGCGAAATTTGAGCATGAAATGTGAGCAGCAGTTAGAAGAAGAGCATGCCGTACAGTTGTTATCGGGCAACATTGATGACAAGATGCAACCCTTCCTGTGCATGGCTACAATCAACACATTTCAAGATTTGCTCGATAGAGTGGCTAAGTTTGAAAAGCTGAATTTCTCTAAATCAGAAAATCACTCTGATAAGCCCAAGAGGCTAAGGCCCCAGGTGCTAGAAGGGGTGATGCTGACTCTACATTCTTCTCCAAAGCTGATAGAGAAAAGCAGGTGATTTATAATGTAGACAAGGCAAGCAGCCGATGCAATATCAAGAAAAGCTCAAACAGGCCTACAACCCCAACCCCCAGCCAAAGTTGATACTAGGGGAAATGATAAGCCACGAACTTATCAAGCGGGAGGCCAGAGACAGGCAATAGGAACTGGTGATAGAACGTTCCAATCCCTCAAAGATAAATGAATAAAGAATATTCATTCAAAAGGGAAAGTGTCGCCAAATTATTTCGACAAGTGTTGAAATCGGGTCTAGAACTGCCTGAATGCAAGAGACCCGAAGAGTCGAAGCACACTGGTGACCCAAATTACTGCCCATATCATCGGGTGCTGAGCCATCCTATTGAAGATTGCTATATCTTCAAGGATTGACTTGAAAGAAAATATCAGAAGGGAGAGATCACATTGTCCGACAATGTATTGTCTCACCCTAAAAAGGAATCAGCTCGGGTAGTCCACGTCCTCTTCCGTACCCTGGTTGAAGAAAGAAGAAAAAAAAGAAGCCAATTCAAGAAGAACAGTGGGAGACTGCGATCTCTAAGAAGACTGTGAAAATTTTGAAGCAGCTTGAAGGACTTCCAGGTGTAAAGTGGAAGTCTCCTGTTGAGCCCATGATAAATTTGAAGGAACTGCCGATGGTGCGAGCTCCTATTTCTAAACAACTCTCCAATCAAGCTAGCACTTCAAATCTGGTGGGGTGAAATCATCTAAGAAGAAGACCAAGCTGAAGAGCCTAAAGAGAAAAAGACTGTAACTCAGAGAGTTATCAACAGTTTGGATGAGTACTACCAGACTGTGAGGCGACCTATCAAGCTTGCTGACTTCATGTCGGAGCTTAAAATAGATGAAGCTGAAAAAGGAGATGAAGATTCTCTTCCAAAAGAAATATGTCGGGTCAGTCTCTCGGTGACATCGAGTACTTTGACAGAAGAAGAACATGCTGAAGAAGTACCCTCTGAATCCTGTATGATGGTTTTGCCATGGATTACAGTTCAGAGGAGGATTTGTATTTTTCAGAGGAAGACGAATCAGACCCTAGCATAGCATCTCGGATGGGACATGTAAATCTGGGTGTGATTCTGAATCAACAGATGAGTCCCTAGATGCAACAATGGCTGATTCTGAAGAAAATGCTCCGTTAAATGACTCTGAACCGGAGGAGATTGCTCAGTGCAGTTAAGAAGCGGCAAGATACTACCGCCTCCACCGAAGAAAGGGTCTCCAACAAAGACAAGGAGAAAAGATAATTATCAACGATGACATTATCCCTGAAGATCCTAAGAAAAAGAAGACTTCAGCCAATGGATAGATTATAATATCTTATCCCATCTAAGAAAAATTCCAGCACAACTCAGCATATACGATGCTTTTGTGATGTCTAAAGACCTTCGGGAGACTCTGATTCAGGCTCTCAAAGATCCCGAAATACGAGACGTATTTTGCTGAACGTAATTTGACTGAGGTTCTACAAGCTCGTAATGAGCATTTATGACTTTCTCCGAAGAGGATATGATGCTCGAAACTGCAGACCATAATCGTCCTCTGTATGTTACTGCAGAGAGCGATAAGCTAATTATCAGTCGAATCTTATCGATCCTGGATCCTCCGTGAATCTGATAAGCTTGAAAGCACTGAGATCCCTCTGCCTTGATGTAGAACACCTCGGGCCAGATAAGCTGATGGTGCATGGTTTCAATGAGAAAAGGGCAGAAGACCCTTGGATCATAAATGCTCCCTCTTGTATTTGGAGAGCTCCACACAGAAGCTAAGTTCCATGTGATTGATGCGGATACTTCATTCAAGGCGCTACTAGGTCGTCCCTGGTTGCATGAATACGACATTTCCCGTCAACACTACGCCAGTGTATGAAGTATCTCAAAGATGGAGAAGAGTTCAGGAGCTCTGGTGACATTCAGCCCTTCACAGTTCTGAAGCCACAGTTTATGAAGATGCACGGTACTTCATGCCAAAGAAGCAAAAGTCTTCGAGCTCCCTCGAAGCTAAAGCATCAAACTCAAAGGCTGCAAAGGCGACCTGAACGAGAAGGTGAGAAGAAGCAGGTGGGGAGAAAGAAGGCAGTGCCGACTCTTCCCAAAGTGCCCAACATTCCAAAAGGAAAGAAGCATGTACCTCATCTTGGAAGTCACACAGATGAAGATGAGGATACTCCTGCAAATCTCGAGAAGTGTGTGCCATCAACGGATGAATGGAGTAGGCATGTTGAATTTTCAAATGATGATTATGACTACGACTCCATTTACATGAACACGGTGCAGAATGTGTTCTCTAGAAGAATTGACACTTATCATTTCAGATAGTGTACTCGTAGTCACGCGTGTTCCTTTACAACATTTCAAAGAAATTATTCCGCGCGAGGTGCATAAAGTTGAAGAACTCGCCACCCTCTATCTGCCTCCCCGTAAAAATGGGACTATTCCAAAATGTGTTATATTCTACGGGAGTTCGTGACGAGGAAATCATGATTGAGATTGCATGATCCTCGATTCTGAAGAGTTATTTCCTACGAGGCTACCTAGGTTCAATACCAAAAATATTCAGAGAATGCTACGAAAGCAAGTCAATATTCCTACTACCAAGAGACAGCTTCGTACAAGTTTTGGGCCTCTGGTATGGGGAGGAGTCCGCGTCCGTTACAGCAGAAGGATACAGACGCAAAAAGGTATTGGATTCATCAAAAGAAAATTCTCCGGAAGGAAACTTGGCCGGGCAATCACATGCATGAAATTGAATCCGACGATGGTGATGCTGAAGAGACATACGAGGCTGATGATTATGATGAACAGCCCGTAGAAGCCGAGCCTGCACCAGAAAGCTTGAAGATGGTGGGGACAGGCACCACTATGGATGAACTAAGAGAAGTCAACTTGGGAACTGAGGAGGATCCTCGCCCAACCTTCATTATTCTCTGCTACCCGAAGAACAAATAGAAGAAATAAAAGAGCTTCTCTGTGAATTCAGGGACTGCTTTGCCTGAACATATGCTGAGATGCCCGGCTTATCCCCTGACGTAGCAGTTCACAGATTAGCAATCAAACCGGTGTAGCACCCGTCAGCAAGCTCCAAGGAGAATGAGATTGGAAATTGAAGACCAAGTGATTGCTGAAACCAAAAATTAATAGAGGCAGGCTTCATCCGAGAAGAAAAGTATGCCGATTGGATTGCCATATCGTCCCAGTGAAGAAGAAGAACGGGCAAATTCGTGTCCTGTATTGACTTTCGGGACCTTAACAAAGCATGCCCAAAAGACGATTTTCCACTCCCTGTATCCGAACTCCTGTGGACAGTACATCCAACTACGACATGTTCTCCTTCATGGATGGATCATCAGGATACAATCAAATCAAGATGGCGCCGAAGATGAAAAGCATACATCGTTCAGGACGCCCATCGGGATTTTCTGCTACACAGTCATGCCCTTTGGCCTGAAGAACGCTGGTGCCACCTACCAGCGGGCGATGACTCATATATTTGATGATTTGATACATCAAAAGGTCGAGTGTTATGTGGACGACCTTGTTGTCAAGAGCATGGATCGAAAAAATCACCTAGATGACTTGAGGATTGTGTTTGAGAGAATCAGAAAATATGATCTGAAGATGAATCCTCTCAAATGTGCCTTTAGAGTCTCTTCTGGAAAATTTTTGGGGTACGTTGTCCGTCATCGAGGTATCGAAGTTGACCCCAATAAGATCAAGGCAATCATGGAGATGCCACCTCCAAAGAACCTTCGACAGCTTCGCTCGCTGCAAGGACAACTGGCTTTCATTCGGAGATTTATATCAAATCTATCGGGTAGGTGCCAGCCATTTTCAAAGCTAATGACAGAAAGATGTTCGTTTCAAATGGGACGCAGAATGTAAGGAGGCGTTTGATAGCATCAAGAAATACTTGTTAAATCCTCCCATTCTCACAGCGCCGATTCCGGGGAAGCCTCTCATATTGTACACAGCTGCACTAGAAGAGTCCCTCGGAGCACTATTGCACAGAATAATGAAGAAGGCAAAGAAAATGCGCTCTACTACATCAGTCGAAGGTTGATAGGAGCAGAAATCCTACTCTCCAATCGAGAAGCATTGCTTGGCCTTGATCTTCGCAGTTCAGAAGCTCCGCCATTATATGTTGTCTCACAAAATCACCTTGATATCAAAGATCGATCCGTTGAAGTTCTTGATGACAAGACCAGCGTTGACAGGTCGTTTGGCAAGGTGGGCAGTGATACTGCTGCAGTTTGATATCACATATGTCCCTCAAAAGGCAGTGAAAGCGGCAGGTGTTAGCAGGACTCTTCTTGCGCACATCCTATCTCTGCAGATTCACCGCTCAACGATGATCTACCTAACGAGCAGATAGATGAACGTTGAAGAAGATGAGATGCTACGAGTATGGGAAATGTACTTTGACGGAGCATCGTCAATCAAGCGTGCTCGGCCTCCAAATCTCGAAAAGGCTCAAGCCGGAATGGAATCATTTTCATAGCACCCGAGGGAGGCATAATGAGATTTTCATTCAGTTTGACTGAACCTCGGACCAATAATGAGGCTGAATTGAAGCCTTAATAGCAGGATTGGAGATTGCAACGATGTCCG
>CM028342.1:356351-403023 GCA_016618105.1 Dendrobium huoshanense | reverse complement strand
TGCCACCACCTTTTCCTTGAGTTTTGATCCTCTAGTAGAGAGTCAGCTCTTTCAGATACGTTTACCACTTCTTTTCCCATTGAGATCCGACTCCTAGCTGCCGGAGAGGTCCTTTGGATGTTTTGATCTTGTTTCTACCTCTTACAGGGTCCCCATCAGTTAGTATGGGTTCACTACTATAGCCTCTTTGAGGATTAGTTTTACCAGGCGTAGTCCTGCCTTCTGTAGTTGAGGCGCCCCCTCGCTACTCGAGTTCTTTTTACTCCTTTGGAATGAGATCGCCCCTTTACACACTTTACAGCGGGTATATCTCTTCCAGCTTTCTTGAGAGATGTCGTTCTGATGTCTTCTCCCCCTTTTGTGTAGGGTCGGAGTTCTTTAGGAGATCTTGACAGCATTTGAATACTCATGGCCACGACGACTTGTCCTCTACCATGTGGTTATCAGATTGCTAGAAAAGGTTCCCTAGGTGGCTCTGCCCTTAAAATTCTCATTTACTTACCTCTTTTTCCCTCACATCCCTACACAGATGCGTGTTAGGCTGACGTCGAGGTGACTTTTGACCTTCTATCCTGCTGTTTGAAATGAACAGACAGATAGTTGAGTTTACCTGGTAGAGAGGACCTGACAGAGCACCTGACAGGTACTCCTCGCCACGCTCTCGTTTGCACTGTCCTGATCAGGCAGGCATCAGAGCCCGACTCTTTATTCACTCAGTTGAAATGACTGGGTGGGTATTGAGCCCTTCTTCATCTGCAAGACCGCACTGGCTACAGCAGATGTCGAAGCTTACCCGTTGAGTGAGCCCGACAGAGTCCCTGGGAGGCGCAATTCCTCAACGTTTCTTTCTTTTACCTCGGATGCCCTGTAAAAGACTAAGCAGGCTTCCATTTCGTGGTTCATGAGCTTCTTGCTGAGGTCAGGCAGAAGTAGTGGCCACCCCAATCCACTGGTCCGAAAGGAGCAGGAGGGGCGGGATCCTTTTACCCTCTACCCGCTGTCCAGATGCGGTCAGCCTAGTAGTTGGTTTTACTTTACCGTTGAGTGAGCCCGACAGAGTCCCTGGGAGGCGCAATTCCTCAACAACCCTTTACTTCGGATGTCCTGTAAAAGACTAAGCAGGCTTCCATTTCGTGGTTCATGAGCTTCTTGCTGAGGTCAGGCAGAAGTAGTGGCCACCCCAATCCACTGTTCCGAAAGGAGCAGGAGGGGCGGGATCCTTTCACCCTCTACCCGCTGTCCAGATGCGGTCAGCCTGGTAGTTGGTCTTACTTTACCGTTGAGTGAGCCCGGCAGAGTCCCTGGGAGGCGCAATTCCTCAACACCCTTTTACTCGGATGTCCTGTAAAAGACTACGCAGGCTTCCATTTCGTGTCTTCTTTACTTTTGCTGAGGTCAGGCAGAAGTATCGAGTCACCCCAATCCACTGTTCCGAAAGGATCAGGAGGGGCGGGATCCTTTTCATTTTCCACCCCGCTGTCTAGATACAGTCAGACGGGTAGCTGGTTTTACTTGGTAGAGAGGGCCTGACAGAGCACCTGGCAGGAACTCCTCGCCTCTTTTCCTGAGTGTCCTATTCTGATCAAATAGGCACCAGATTTTGTGACTCTTTTGTTTGCTGTCTTGAGTTGATCAGACAGATACTGAGTCACCCCAATCCACTGTCCTGAAATAGGCAGGAGGAGATGGGATCTTTTCACCTTCTATCTTGCTGTTTGAAATGAACAGACAGGAAGCTGGTTTGACTTACTTGGTAGAGAGGGCCTGACAGAGCACCTGGCAGGAACTCCTCGCCACCCTTTTCCCTGAGTGTCTTGTTCCGATTAGGTAAACACCAGGCTTTGTGATTCATTTGTTTGTTGACCCGATTTGGTCATGCAGATACTGAGTCACCCCAATCCACTGTCTTGAAATAGGCAGGAGGAGATGGGACCCCCTTCACCTTCTACTCTGTTGATTCGATATAGTCAGACAGATAGTTTGTGTGCTTTTACTACTCTACTTTTGGTTCTCTCTTTAGCTCTGCCCACCCCATAGGACAAGGCAAGGGGAGATACCACCTTACTTTTTCACCCTAGTGGTGATCTTCACTTTTGATTCTCCTTTCTGCTCTGTCCTCGCTACAGGGCAAGGCTATGAGAGAATCCCCTTACTTTGTTTTCACCTTTCTAGGTGATCTTTACCGTGGGTTCTATCCTCGGCTCTACCTTTGTCGAAGAGTAAGGCCAGGAGAAGAACCTACTACCAGTTCACCATTTTGGGTGATTCTTGACTTGTGCACTGCTGCTCTTTCTCCTTTCCTAGGCTCTACCCTCACTGTAGGATAAGGCTATGAGAAGAGTTTTCTACCTTTCTTTCACCCTTTTGGTACCATAACACTCTTGTGCTCTTTACTCTCCTTTCTGTGGCTTAGTCGGTCAACGCCAACACGAGCGGTTCACTAGTTGTTCGCCACTCCTGTTGGGGGTCCGTTTGTTGACCTCGATTTTGCCCAGACCCGGGCCTGGAAGGTTGACTTGGTCAAATTGATCAAGCCAGACCCCGAGACCCTCTCCGATGGGTTCAGTGAGTCGAGTCGAGTCTGTTGAGCCTGGAATTGGACCCTAGGTCAACCCGGTTGACCAAGTCAACCAGGGTTGACCACTTAGCCCATTTAGAGCCCAAATCAAGTTTAGATGCACTTGGACCTTGGCTTGGCTCAATCCCTCATCCCCATGGACCCCCTTGACTGGTTTGACCAAGTCAAACGTGGACTTGGTCAACCATGGCTCTAAATAGGCCTTAATCACTCAATTAAGTGAATTTAAGAGCCTATTTAATGAAAAAATCAATTCCATTCGTTTTGAATGGGAACCCACGTCCTAAAACCGCCCATTTTCCCTCCTAATGCAATCCTAACCGTCCCCCTTAGGGCTAGGAGTTTAAATAGGAGAAAATTAGGTTTTGAAAGGACTTTTTTTGCTCTTGCTTTCTTGAGAGACCTCCTGAGGCCTTGAAATTTCGTGAGAGCACTCCCACGACCTTCCTCCACTTTCTCAAACCAAATCCCGACGTCTAGACCCCGCCGGCGGCGATCCTCCGGCGAACCCGAGACGTTTCGCGTTCCAGGACAAATCCCGGCCGATTGAGCGTTCTTTGGATCTCGACGTAAACTGGGAAATTGTTCTAGAGGAGTCCACGAGTCCAACAAGCCCAAGATCTCCCGAATCCACCGTGTGGATTGAGGTAAAACCTAAACCCTAGTTAGAACACTTAGGGTTAATTAGCGTCGTCATTAGGGCGTATTAATTCGAGTAAAACCTCCCCCATTGATGCTCTTCATTAGTAGAAGCCAGATCTCAAATTTCATTGCGTTTGGTCCAGTATTTTTGAGAGAACGAAGCAAAAATAGGGTTAGGGCTCTCGGTCCGGTCGGTTCCCAGGCGTGTGCTCTCTGGACCGTTGATCTCGCCGATCAACGGCTCAGATCGCGTGGATCGGTGCACTCATTCGACCGGAGGTTGGATCCTGCCGTGTATTCCTTCGTCCGACGCGATCACGGCCCTTCGTTTGAACCACGCGGATCGGACGGCTCGGAGCCGTTGCCCACGTGGATGAGTGGGAGGCGGCTTGATTGCCGCATGATTGCGGCAATCATTGAGCCGCCGCCAATGATTGGCCGCAACCGCGGACCCAATCGTGCTCCGCCACGTGTCCCGCGGGTCCCGCCGGCCATATATTATTTAAATAAATATTTAAAAATTCCTTTTTTAACTGTTTTAACTTTAAAAATTCGTAGAAAATCCGTTTTTCGTCCGATTTTCGCGTACAATACTTCGTTGGATTCGTATCGTCGTCCTCTACATGATAAATTTTTTTTTTTATAAAAATGACCTATATATTTAATTTATTTTAAAAACATTAAAGAGTACTATTTAAAAAATACTATTTTGATTATTTTATTATTATATATTATAAAATTATTATCTTTAATTATAAAATTAATAATTATATCATAATTAAACTATTTCTAACTATTTTGCGTTTATTTATTATTATTATTACTATTATCATATTTATTTAAATATAAAAATGTATTTTTTTTTTTTTATAATTAAATATTATTTTAATTACTTTAATTAGTTAAATTAGTGAAAATATTACTAATAATTAAAATATTACTATTATTATATATTTAAATTATTTTAAGTCTCATAAATATTAAAGTATTATTTTTACTATTTCTAATAATTAGTTTTAAATATTATTTATATTAAATTATTTTTTTAAAAAACTATTTATTGCATTTAATCTTCAAAATACATAACTCCTTCGTTTTAAACCCGATTTTAACGCACAACGTCTTGTTTTGAACGTATTTAGATTCTGCACATTCTGGAATTAGTTTTATTTGAAATTTTTGGGTCTGTGTGTAGTTATTTTAAAAAACAGCCAGCTGTACTATTTTAAAATTATTCAATTATTGTCTTTGAACTTCGAAATTGTGTAGATTTCTCGTTTTAAGTCCGCTGTCGACGCACAGCACCTTGTTTTGCATGTACTTTGAATTCTGCATGTTTTGAAACTATTTCCAGATGAAAATTTTGTCTGTATCTCCTGTTATTTCAAAAACAGCAAAACTACATTATTTTTAAAATACTATTTTGTTGTATTTAAACTTCGGAAATTCGTATCTTCGCCGTTTTAAGTCGGATTTTGACGTGTAACCCCTTGTTCTTTTCAGAAAAGCGAGCTTTATGTTTTGAAGCCGTTTCCAGCCCTTGATTTTGGCTGTTTTGACCAATCATTATTTGGATTCGATTATTTGAGTATTTTTGATATTAAATATTGATTATAATAATTACTTTCAGGATACAAATTATTTTTAAATCGTTTTGAGGCCGTGTGAGAGTGGTCAGCGGGTCTCCCATATATCTATTATAAATGGATTTATTTTAAATTATCTATTTTTCCAAAAAAAAAATTTATTAGTTTTAAGTATTTTAAAAGTATTTTTAAAACTATATATACTTTAAATCCTAATTCCGGAAGACCCGCTATTTCACGAAATTTTAGGCATGGATTCTATGGATGAAGAGCAATCATGGGGGAGTGGGTTAGTGAATGGTTGAGTCCCAATCATTCACTAATCCTTTCTTTAGGTGTCTTTACTTTTTATTTTTCGTAGATTGCATGTATAGGATTGCACCACCACCACTTAGTTTAGGTTCTCCTAGATCTAAGGACATGGTGTGTTTATTTATTTACTGTACTCCCATGCATTTACTACCTTGAGGGTTAGTATGAACTTCAGTTTAAACCCATATAACGTAGTGACACCTTAAGGACAATAATTAAGGACCCGTCTAGCGAACTTAGAAGTTTTCTAGGGACTAGGATAGATCCCGGATTGACATGAAAACTTCAACACTTAAACTTAGTGACATCATAAACCCCTCAGAATTTTCTAGGAATTTTTAGGGCTTGTTAGACCCCTTAGTTAACTAACTTTAATTAACCTGCTAATTAAGGCCCCGAGACCTTCCGAAAAATGCAATAATTACATATTAGGTCAGAAAATTACCCACCATACCTTGAACTGACCAGAATCTGATTCTTGACCTTAGATAAATAGGGCTCCCTAGTTTGACTTTAGGTTGACCCTTAATTTGACCATAGGTGGAAATTACCTTTTTGCCCCTAATAAATTATTAAAAATTATTAAAAATTCCAAATCTCCTCCAAACAATTGGGAACACTTTCTCTAGTCATCCCTGACTTTTGGGAGTGATTCCAATCAGTTTGGAGCCCATTTGGATCAAAATAGTAAAAAAGGGCCCTTTCCTAGTTAATTTAGAAAATTCCCTTAAATACCCTATCTTTAGAAATTCATAACTAATTGTAGAAAATTCCAAATTAGGCAAACTCACTTGCATTAGACTCCAATTAGGGCCTAGTATTTATTAAAAATCTTAGGTTTCCAGAAAATGGCCTAGATTAGAAAGTCAACTTTTTGGTCAACCCCAACCTATAGTCTAGGGCCCGAAACTTAGAAAATTCATAACTTTGGATAGGAAGCTCCGATTTCAGTCTACTACCTGTCTAACTACTCGTATTAAGGTCTAGTATTTTCCTAAGGTGATAGGAGACCCAGAATTAGCCTTTTTCCCATAGTGACTTTTTGGACCCTTAGTCTAGTTCCTAGGAGGACCTAGAACTTTCCAAAATTGGCTAATACAATTCAAACTTCAAATATGAATACTCTTAGTTCTTAAAACTGATCAACAAATAAAAATAAAATAAAAATAATCAAAATGGATCTAATTCACTAATATTTGAATTTCAATTAAAACATCCTTTTTAGACCCCCAACATACCTGAACTCTACATAATTTCAACTAACTATCCCACTTAGGATATATCCAAACCACACTAGCCTTACACACATAGAATGGTTTGCTAGGACACCACTTCTAGATCTAGGTTAGGCCGCTGGGTTTTATTTTCTGCTGTGTGCCGGAGCTTTTCGTAGTTTTCACTGCATGCTGTTTGAAAATTAAAATTGCTGTGTTTGCTTACTTTTCTTGCACTCTGTGATGTGATGGGCGCTAGATTTACCCCTAGTTTAGGAACGTCATATATATATATATATATATATATTGTTCTTCCGTGCAGGTGGCCATGCTCAAGCTGATAAAAGGGGGGCACCATTATATTTTCTAATATTGTCTTATGCAGGTGCTTGCTCAGCCCCCCTGATATAATGAGGGCTAAAATTATTAAGTAATTATAATTGCTACAGATGGAGCTGCTTAGCCCTCAGAGCATGGCTTGGCATAGGGTCAATGGTGTTAGCATTTTCATTTCCATATAAACTGCTTGGGATGATTTTTACTAGGATAACCTTGCAGGGATTCTTAGATTTACTGCTTTCCATTAATATAATTTATATGTAATAATTGTTAAGAGTTGTGAAAACAACTATTGAGTTGGGATATTCTTATCCAGCTCGAATTCTAAAAGAAGAAGGCATCCCTAAGGGGAGAGTCTTCTTCCATTGGAAGATCGAGTTGGATGGCTTTAGATATCCAAAGAGAAAAGGCAATACACCCCTGCTGGGGAGAATTGTCTCTTCGTTTGGATGTTCAAGCCACGACGAATCCAAGGAGTCCAAGGAGGAGAGATCCAAGGAGTCCAAGGAGGAGAGTTCCAAAGAACCCAAAGAGAAGACATCCAGAAAGCTAAAGATTGAAGACCCAATATCCCACTCAAAGTTGTTGGCGTCTGTCATAGGCTTAGAAATCCGGGTTGTTGGCAGTGGTGCCCGGCCACTTTACTTTTCTGCATACCCTGGGTTGTAATTAAAGGGCAATTGGCCTATGGACATTTACTTGATTAGTTTGATTTATATTGATGTGTTTACTTGATTGCGCAGTAGAAATACCTGCTTTTTCTAGGTTTCTTTCTTGCATGCCGTCTTTGTTTTCGCCTGGATCGTATTAGGCTCTCTAAGGACTAAAAATTCTTCTACTCATAACTAACTCCTAAAGTTTAGGTTTTAAATAACATAGAAACTTAACGAACCTAGGGAACTGCCGGAACCGTCCGGGGTCGCATGCATATTATTGCATCTTCTCTCTCCTTCTAATAAGACATCTCCCTGCCTGCGGGTAGAGTCCGGATAATCTGGCCTATGAGGATGAAGTGCCGGACCTAGGGAGACTCAGTCTTTTCTAAAAATTATTTATATTAAGCCTGTTTTTAAAATCCAAAGCATTCATGAGCTGACATTTCAACTAGCATGCATTGCATTAGTAACCAACTAATTAAGATTTAATTGCATTAGCTAGGGGCATTCACCCAACATAAGTCCAGGACCACTTAGGAAATTCTCTAGATGTCGGTCCTACTTCCAATAACTATACCACCCACCTATCTTTCATAACTGACTTAATTGCATGGTTTTAAAACGACTAGGTGGTTAGCTGGCTCCCCCAATCCAGGCCGGGATAAGTCCAGATTTTTGCATCGCATTAGCTAGGACACGGGTCTTAGTGTGTGTCGAACACTAAGTCCAAACTAGATTTAGGATTTGAGGCTACTACATTCGGTCTCGTAGTATGCCTTAAATAGTAGGTAGGTCCCTTCTTTTCAAGGACCCTAAATCCTACTTATCTGCGTCACAGGATGACGCCACCTCCATCCTTCTCTCACGCATGTGATTGAGTGTTTGATTTTTTCTTCTCCCAGTTTCCATTTAGTACCCTAGAGCCTCCGAGTGCTGGTATGAGCCACGCATGTCGATGCAGCCCTTTGGACATTTCTTCCCTTTGAGTAGGATTTTCTAGTCTATATCCTCGTGCCGATCCCATTTTAGGAGAGGATAATATATGATCCTTAATCGAGAGTTTTCTCAAGCTCCGGCCTGGGATGTAATTAACCACGGGGGCTTGCGCCCGTGGGAAACTTGGTCCCCACAATCTACTAAACCCCATTCGAGCTCTTGCATCGAGTGGGGGAAACCCGTGACTAGGTCGTGTATATTACTATCCATCGAGGTGTGTTGGCGTCAGCCTCTATCCTCAATGGTTAGTCGTATGCACGATCCAATCTGCCCTTCCAATCGACCCGTTTGCGCGGTGTTCCTTTCGGAGGTCCACAATAGGGATCATATAATGAGGCTTTATTTGCACTATACTATTTTCCAATGCTAAATTTTAACTCTCATTAATCACCAAGAGGGAATACGATCATCACAGATAATTCATCTATATATACTCATTCAAGCATTCACCATGAACTAAAATGATGAATAATGAAATATGACAAAATCACATAAAAACAAGTACTACTAAATAAATAAATAAATAACACAAAACGTCGTATATTCATATAACTTTAGGCACCAATAATCACTAGTCTAATTCTAAGAGTGTTAAACTTATCATGACCTAAGTGGTTTTGTAAAGATATTCATCGACTGATTTTTCATATTGATAAATTGGATATCTACATCATCCTTGACAAAAAGTTGGTCTCAAATGAAATGATGGTGAATGTTAATATGTTTTGTTCTTGATTGTTGGATAGGGCTCTTTAATTTGTAATGTAAATTGTACCAGTATTATCGTACATTAATTATGGTTATAATATCAGTACGAAGACCAAAATGTAGAAGTTATTACTTATGCAATAATATTTGAGCAATACAACTTTTTGTATCGATATAACACCAGTGGCAGAGCCAAAAAAATTTTAAAGCTGGGCCTATATTTATTTTTCAAAAACTAATTTTTGAAGTAAATAATGAAAAAATAAGTACAAAAAAGCTATCAAATTTCTTCATGCAAACAACACTTACAGTTTTTTGGTCGCTTCTCCTACCCCAAAGAGAATAAAAGTACAACCCAATGAAACCTTAATAATAATTTTATCAAGCAATCATTTACTTATTCAATCTTTAATAACAAATGTATCAAACAATCGTTAGATTTATTACAATACAACAAAACATTGTCAAAACTATAACTTACTTTTAAACCAAATATTGTACATAAAAATCTTCTATGTACCAACAAATTATATATTCCAATCAATTATAGATTGTCCCTTAAAAAAATGAAATAAAAGAAATATCAAACAAGCATGTAAAATTTTCTTCAATCAAATATTAATGCTAGTAATAAAAAAGTGTGTGAAGTGGGAGATTGTTGTATATTGTACACATCATAGGAATCTCCTTGGCAGGCACTCTATTCTCACAAGTACTCCTCACTCTTGTAGATGGTGAAACCAGCCCCTGCCCAATAGCTCTATCGCCAGCATGATCACTTGTAGCGATAATCCTTATTAATCCTCTCCATGACCACCACCACTCGATCATGAAGACAACTCCCTCCCATCGGCCGGAAGCATGTTTCGCCCAGACAACCCTAACTTCACCAACAGAGAGATTCCAATCATTATCGAAGCTCAAGTGCTTTTGGTGTGAGCTGGTGATTTGCATGTTGTCACTAATTCATTGTGTACCGTTGTGTATTGAATGACGTGGTGCATCTTGATTGGCCTCCGGACGATCCGATGACCACACGTAATAATGTCTCCCTTTAAGGAGGTTGCAATTCTTTATTGAAAAACCGTTGTAGAACTACGTGGGAAAGTAGGTTTTTTAAAAAGTTATAGTTTTATAAATTTTTTTTCCTTTTAAGAAAATCGGATATCAACTTGCTTATAGCTACCAACTCTAATAAATCTAACTATAAGAAAGTTATTTTAACCATAATTTTTTAAAAAATATATATATACTACTAAAGATATATCCATCAATACTACCGTACAACTTGAAAAACAAAGCAATAAGAAAGCACCTCTATAAATGTATTCTGAGAATATTTAGGCTTCGTTTGGGATAGCTTTTGAACACTGCTTTTTCATTGCTTTTGACAAATTTTTTAATTGGAAAGCTGCTTAAAAAAACAATTTAAAAGTTGCCCCAAACGAAGCCTTAAGCTATACAATAAGAAATATTTAAATAAAAAATAGCAATAATCAAATGCTTGAAGACCGAATCTACACTATGTATATTCTATTTACATGTATCTACTTTAAATCATTCTTATCTATATATTTTATCTACACATGTATATTCTGTAGAATTTTTTGAAGACAACTTATCAAAATAAGGAATTTTTTTTTTAATTTTAGGTCAATTAAGGCAACTCACACACATCACATACGTAAATTTTAAATCCAAGAAATGAACAAATCATTTCCTCGTTATATTTTTCATTTCAAGCCACATTTTGATAGGACGCTCTTGATTCCTCTTTCAATTCAACACCACATAGTTCCACCACAGCACCTCTTAGTTGGTAGCCAAAGCTCCCGACCAATAGACCAAAATGAGCTACGTAAGTATCCATTTCTCATCGCTATAACTTTTTTATAAAGATAATTGTAAAGTTGTTGTTGAGAAAGCAGCTTTTTTGAAAGTTGTTATAGAAAATATCTTTCTAGCACAAAAAGTATCGAAAGTAAATCGTAAAAAAATAGTAGTCAAACAAAAACTCTGATTACGAAAAAATAAAGTAGCAAAACAGCTGTCTCAGATGATACCTAATAAATTAGTTTGGTTAAGCACAAGAAAGAATTAATTAGTAACAACATATATGGTGAATGATTCAGTTAAGGAGAAAGCGATCCATCAGAATATTCTGAGTGAAAAGAACTCATTAGAAAGAGTCACACCCAACCTTACATATAAAAGAGTAAAAAGCTTTGATATTAGCGCGGCTCAATCTGACAGAAAGGCCGGTGGTTCTTCTTCAACGGCCAAGCCGTGCGATTGAACCGCACCAATATCTCACCACTGATCCTTATTAATGGCAGAATCAGATTTTTAAGCGGAGAAGAGAGAGAGAGAGAGAGAGAGAGGCTGGTTTACTTTGTGGAGGCTTCTGTGTATAAATGGAGAGGCGGGAGGTCAGTGGGAAACGAAGACGTCGCGTCAAGCGAAGCTCCTCCAGTGTGGCAACGCCAACAGGCGATCGACACTTCTTATGTCGGCGACAACCCGGCACGCATTATATTTCAGGGATTTTTTAATCTTTCATGTAATAAAATATTTTATTTGAATAAGTTAAGGTAGAAAAGAGAGTCAACAAAAATTATTTTGATCCAGTTAAAAAAGAAATTATATCAGTGAAATCCGGCTGAAAAATGTAACAAAAAAGGGCAAATTATTTTGTGCACATGTTGAACGCTATACAGATATCAATTAGAATGTGTCACGTCACGTCACCCCCGTGCGGTATCGG
This sequence comes from Dendrobium huoshanense, assembly GCA_016618105.1. Classification (NCBI taxonomy): domain Eukaryota; kingdom Viridiplantae; phylum Streptophyta; class Magnoliopsida; order Asparagales; family Orchidaceae; genus Dendrobium; species Dendrobium huoshanense. The sequence goes on along the minus strand of CM028342.1, from coordinate 391,228 downwards.
TACCGTGCTCGGTACTGCTGGCGTGACACATTCTGGTTGGTTTCCGGACGATAAATTGTGTTCGGCGTCCTCACTGAATAATTTCTTCTCAACTAGGGGCGTTAAAATACCTTTTCTTTTGTTGGATTCGGATCCAATCCGAAATTGATTGACCCTCGATTCTAGGTTAGGAGCAAATCGTTTGAATAATGGGTTGGGTTTGAATTTTGTATTTAAATCCTTTTTTTTTAAATTTTGGGTCGAGTTCGGGCCAACTCGAAAACTCAAAATCAACCAGGATCTGGATCATGCTCAGCTTGCCTCACAATCGCCTGCTCTGGCTCTTCGTCGCGCTCTTGCTCAGAAGAAAGCACCCACTCACAAGGATCAAACACACACTCTCGCTCACCTTGCCCATATGCCTCAGCCTCACAGACTGCTTGGTCTCGCATCGCTATCACCTCACCCAATTAGGTCAGCATTGTGGGTTTCCGAAATGATCTTGCTCGCGGAGTCAGAATGCAAAGGGTACAATCGCACTATAATAAATGAAAAAATGATCATAGACATTTACACTATATGTAAACAGACCAATAAAAGAGCTAATATGACCATACATATGATTATCTCAGGAGAATAGCTTGAATTAGCTTGGAAAGTTAGATGGAGGTTAACCAAAATTGGTCGGGTCCAGATTTGGGAAATTGAGCTGAAAATTTGGTCTGAATCGAAGTCGATTCGACTTGATTTGAGTCAATTTGGGTTCAACTCGATTTAGTCGAATTAATTTGACGAAATTGAATATGAATCAGCAATGATTCGAGTCAAATTGGATTTGACGAGGTTCAATTAGCTCGCTCGAGCATGCTCTGGGGTGTGGGGGGAGGCATACAAAAATGAGGTCAACATGTGTGCGGGTCGGGTTGACCCTGGGCTAGGGCGGGTCAAGTCCAAGTTCCAATTGCTGACATGTTTGTGTAATCCGACCACGTTCAAATTGGATCAATTGAGGGTGGTTCAATTTCGGATTGGACCTGAACCCAACTAAAAAATTATTTTGACATCCCTAATTAGAATTAAATTGATCAAACTTGATTATAATTAATTATCCTCAAACTCAACTTAGAGGTGACTCTAGTTCTGCTCTACCCCACAAAACTTTTCTATAATTTAAAAGCATCTTTTGGCCAGATTTTTTTTTTTGGGAAAATTTGGGCAGCAGCCCGTATATTAATCAAGACTAAAACGGTTACAAAAGAAATGCAGCTTCAAAACTGAAGCAAGCTCATTAAGAGCACAAAAAGGAACAAAATAAATTACATCCAAAGAGACAAAAAGAAGAGCCTGATGCAGGCCAAAAAAGCAGCTTATAAGCCACGAACATCAGCACTGGATTCCTGAAAATATCCAAGAAGCAATAAATCAGGTGTAAGCTGCCAAAAAGAATTTCAGAAGAAAAAAGAGGCCAAGGACTCAGATTAATTGCTCGATCTTCCAAACGAATAACCCTGGTTGCCCGAAGGCCATCCAAGGGGCCTGCTAACGGGTACATCATTGTCCAAGGCCAAAATACCCGCAGGCAACAAGCTTGCCCCCTGCAGCTAGAATAATCACATCTTGCATGAACCGAATAGCCCAAGATTAAAGAAGTTCCAGCAAAGCGTAGTAGCCCTTCCATTTCTTAATTTTCACATGAATCGCTTTGTAAATAAGAAGAGCAGTAGTAATGGAGCTGCTGCTAACATTCCCAAATCTCCTATTGTTTTGTTCTTTCCAGATAAAGAAATGCAGGCATTAGAAATTAGAAGATAAAATTCTTTTAGCTGGCCATTTGAAGAAAAATGTTCTCCAATCCATTCCAGTAAGTGCAGCAGTGACGGTCTAATCAGCAAGCCATTAGCTAAAGGCAGAAGGCGAGAAATAACAGAATAGGAGTAAGAGCATTCAAAAAACAAGTGGGAAGTAGATTCAGGAAAAGAATGACATAACCCACAAGAGGAGGGAACGCAAATATTCCCTCTTAATTAACGCGTCAGCTGTTTTAAGCCCCCCCATCACAGCCATCCAAGAAAAGACAGAGTATCTCAAAGCATACTTATTGTGCCATATCAGATGTGCCCAAGAGCGAGTGTTTTCCTGCTGATAAAAACCATTAATGAAAGCACTAAAAGATCCAGAGTCTACATTGTCCCAAAGAAGACATATATCAGTATTATGATCATATGATGGATACTTAATGCTGAAACAATGTCCAAAATAGAGGTGTGTAAATTCCTTGGGAGAACCCAGGAGTTCCCCGAAATGATAGAACTAATAGTAGCATCCCAATTCATAGCATTAAGTAAAGTTTCCCCATGATTAATGTCAGACAAGGTGGTGCTGTTACACCAATGGTCCCAGTGGATATAAATAGGAGCCATTTCATGAATCCTGAATTTGAAAAAATGTTTAGCAATAGCAGCCGTATTACAAATACTTTTCCAAAACTTAGAGGCTTGGGAGGAAGGGGGTCTCCAAGGGGAGATGTATTTTCTTCTCAGCCAAATAGACAAATTAGAGCAGGTATTGTACATTCTCGAAATAACAGCACAGTTAAAGGCAAACGTAATAGCATTAAAAGAGGGGATGCCTAAACCACCACATGACTTTGGTTTACAGATATTCCCCCAAGAAATCATGTGCATCTTTTTGCTACCAACCGGCTCTCCAAATAAAAAAATTTAGAGGAGTATTTGTTCATAAACTTAATAACAGTTTTAGGTATAATCGATCCCCTTATCCAGTATGCAATAGAATTCAGAATCGTAAATTTTAAAAACTGTAACCTGCCAGCAAAGGAGAGAAGATTAGCCTTCCAACCCGACATCTTATAAGAGATAGAATCCGTTAATGGCAAAAAGTCAGACACCTTCAGAGTGCAAAATGAAAGAGGAATTCCCAGATAAGTAATCTTATTGCAAATGTTGTAAATAGAAAGAGCATCACAAATATCTTTCTGACTACTAACATTCTTCGTAAACATCAAGCAACGTTTTTCCAAATTAATGTGCAGACCAGTGGAGTGAGCAAATGACTTTAGTATGTCAGAAAGCATTTTACCGTTCCCAACATTGGCTTCCCCGAAAATAATAACATCATCAGCGTACAACAGGTGAGTAATGTTAAAGTCACTGTGCAAATACCCCTTGAAACCTCCGGCATCCAAAGAAGAAGAAAGAGCATCCATGACAATGCAAAATAAAAGGGGACTGAGGGGGCAGCCTTGCCTCAAACCAGCCGAGGAAGGAAAATACCCCTCAAGCGCCCCCTTGAAAATGACAGAGAAATTAACATCATAAACACAAGTCTTAATCCAATTTACCAGCCTGAGGGGAAAACCTTTCTGCATCATCCTTGCAATAAGAAACTCCCTAGAAACAATATCGAAAGCCTTGCGAATGTCAATCTTAGCACAAAAAAGCTTTTTGCCATTTTTATAACAGGATGCTAAAATCTCTTTGGCTAACAAAATGTTATCCGTAGAGACTCTGGTTCTAATAAATCCAGCTTGATTTTTGCTAATGATAATAGGCATGATGGGAGCAATCCTGTTAGCAATAATTTTTGCAATAATTTTATAAATGACATTACATAAAGCTATGAGACGAAAATCAGTGATACCAGTAGCATGCTTATGCTTAGGGATGAGAGCAAGGGCAGTGGATTTCACCCCCGAAGGCATATAACCACTAGTAAAGAAAGAGCTTACTGCTTTAGAGAGTAGAGGGCCAATAATCGACCACCCAATCTTGTAAAAATGAAAGTTAAAACCATCTGGCCCTGGAGATGAGGTGGAAGATCCCGAAAAAATAGCTTTTTTGATCTCATTATCATATACTGGCAAAATGAGAGTGAGGGTGAGATGAGCAGGAATACAGGATCCGGTAGGAAAAATACCCAAGTTCTCCGGAGAAATCAAAGTTGGGTTATAAAGATCCTGAAAAATGGTGAATAATCCCTTGAATTCCCTCCAGAGAAGAGTTGGAGAGAGATAAGTTCACTACAGTTTGCAATTTACACCTTCTGCTTCTAATTTTAGCAAATAGAAATTTCAAATCCTCCTCCCCATGCTTCAGCCAATTTACCTTTGCTCTCTGAGAAACCCAAGATGCCAACAAACCAGTGAAATCCGAAATTTTACCATTAACAGCTTTAAGTGAGGAATTATAAGAGAGGTTAAGGGGGTCTTGCTGAATCCTAGACATCCAGAAATCTTGCTCTTTGTGAAGATCATCCAATTTAGAATTGATGGTAGAGAAATGAGCCCATTTCTCCTTCTAAATAATCCCTTTGAATTGCCTGAGTTTGTTGCAAAAAGAGATAAGAGGATTTCCAGTTGCAGGGGTAGAAAAGATCTCAAGGAGGAGACCCCAATAACTATCAAAATTCGTCCAGTAATTTTTAAAAAGAAATCTATGTTGAGAAGTGGAGTGATTGCCAGGATGCAGGATTATGGGGCAGTGGTCAGAACAAGAAGGGTTTTGGAAAGAGCAGAAGGAACTAGGAAAAATAGCACCCCACGCATTGTTCACCAAAGCTCTGTCCAGTTTTATATAAATAGGATTGTCCAAACGTTGATTGAACCAAGTGAGTTTATTGCCCACCGACGCCAAGTCAGAGAGACAATTATCAAAAACCATAGCATTAATGTCAGCTAGCGCTCTGCTAGTCAAAGGAGCACCCCCAACTTTTTCATGAGTGAACCTACAGCAGTTAAAGTCTCCCAACAAGATCCATGGGATATCAGGAGAAGGAGCAGTGTTGAAAATATGAGACCAAAGAGACAGTCGTTCCTCAGTACTATTCGAAGCATATATAACAGAAATATAAAATTTAGTAATACCACTACCGGTAACGAAACCAGAGATGATTTGGGAGGAATTAAATGAGGGTTGAAAATGGATCTTGTTAGCATTCCATTTCAACCAGATCCTACCAGACGTCGTGAGCGCAAAATTATGGCAGCTGTCTTCCGCGAGGAAAACATAATGAGCTAATTCAAAATAAGGGTCTTGAAGAGAAGAAAGAAGAATTCGATTCTCTAAAATGCATAACATATCAAGTTTGAAAGAGTCAACCAAACGCTTGCAGCATAAGACCTTATCAGGGCGATTAAAACCCCTGATATTCCAGACGCCAAGAGGAGGCAGAGTCATTAAGACTTTGGGTGTGGAGGGGGGCTTTTTACCCTGCTTCCCCCTTGCAGGTTTTTTTGATGAGACTGAATTTGCTACTTGAGTTTGTTTTCCCTTCTCATTTTTAATATGATCCGAAAAATCACTAACATGCGTGTCATTGTTAACATGAGAGTCCGAGGAGGAGCAGGTGTCCTCCTGCTGTTGAAGAACGTCAAATTTGTTGGGAGATACTATAATGGTTGGGGGATTTGAAGTCTGGGCAGTAATGTTGGAAATAGGGAAATCTTCTCCATTAGGAGAATTTAAGTTGGGAATGATGGAATTCGCCAAAGAACCAGAGCCATTCCCCAAATCATTGGGGAAATTGTCTTCTTTAGGAATAAGTTCAGGGTCAGCAATTCCAGCTTGGAATATTGCAGATGAAGTGGGGTCAGCAACCAAAGCCGATGGAGGAGCCTTGGGTGAATGGGGTTGGTAGAGAAGAATTTGACCTAATTGTATGGAGTTTGTGTCCAGATCATGGCTTACATGATTCAGAACTGAAGGTGGGATATTTAATTCCTGGGGAGCAAAAATAGGAATGGGGTCTAGATTCAGCAAAGAGGGGCCTTTGGGGTGGGAAACCTTCTATTGTTTGGTTTTCTGCTGAAACTTCTTCCCCTAGTTTGACGTTCTTTTGAGACAGCAGCACGAGGATTCTCAGAATAGACATTGCTAGTTTGCGGGTTGTTTGGACAAGAGGCAGCGAAGTGAATTAATGACTTACAGTGAATGCATGGAGTAGGCCTCCACTCATATTGCACTCGCAGAGGAACAACATCACCATCTAGCGACACAGCGATTTCATCAGGATACTTGGCATCTTTATCTACCAGAACGCAGATTCTGGCGAACGTAAGTCTTGTTCTCTGCGTTGTGAGATCATCCGCAGCTACTGGTATACCCACTTTGCTCGCAATTCTTGAAATGCCCTCCGAGTTCCAGCATGCAAGTGGCAAATCATGGATTTTTATCCAGATCGGGACAGATGAGAAGTCCTCCTTGACTGGCTTGAACTTTGGGTGCCACTTCTGAAGAATAAATGGTTTGCCTAACAAGAACCAGACCCCTTTAGCCCAAACCATCTCATAATCTTCCATGCAAGTGAATCTAAGCAAGAAGAAATCATCACTGAGTGAGAGAAGTTGGAGGGAACCCTTTAAAGCCCATGTTTTTTTCATAGCACCCAGTAAAGCTTCGTAGTAAGGCCTGCGGCCAATGGAGTAACCCACTAAGGAAAGGTTCCAGGATTAAGCACCTTTAGCAAGCTTCTCGCCGGAAAAAGGAATGATTTCCGGCTCGGAAGGGTGATATGAGAAATGAAGGTCAACTGGCTTAGGATCAGTGGGAGCAAAAAAATGCTTCCACAATCGGTGAGGAGAACAAGAAGAGGATGTTCCACCAGGGAGAGGAGGAAACTCCATGAGGTAGGAGGAGGGGGGATCCATAGTCCTCCGGCAAAGCCGGAGGCGGGAAAAGGTGGAAGAACAAGGCGGCGGGAGGAAAACCCTAATTCATAGTCTTCACTCACCCAACTCAGACTTTTTGCATTCTGCACGCATTTAATCGAAGAAAGTTTTGGCCAGATTTTCACGGCTTATAGAAATCCGTTGAAAATTTGCCGGTTAAAACTTTGCCTACAGATTTCACTAAGTTACCTGTGGATTTTCCGATAAGAAGAGAAAAGTTAACAAGAAAAACAAATTAATTAAATTTTTAATGAAATTGATATTGATAACATGCAACACGCGCTTAAAACTCTTTAATTTAAATTGACGCAAAAATTTTTTTTTTTTTTTTAAATGAAAAAAATCCAAAACTTCTAAAATGCGTGCCGGGCAGAGACTGCTGGTTCGCCGGCATTCACCCGCTGTCTCGTCTTCCTCCGACGTTGGAAAGTTGATGCTTGTTTATATCTATAAATGGTCGCATATAGCGAAGCCCCCAACAAAATAAACCAACTCTCTCTCTCTCTCTCTCTCTCTCTCTCTCTCTCTCTCTCTCTCTCTCTCTCTCTCTCTCTCTCTCTTACTTACAGAAGAAGAAGAAGAAGAAGGCTGATGAGTCTTCCTCATGTCGGCTCTGATCAGATTGGGATGAAACAGTAGCAGGAAAGCTTAGAGCTTTACTGTTTTCTGTTTGGAAAAAATAGTTTTTTCTTCTGTTTCTCCACTTAATATTTTATTCTGCAATTATTATAGATCGGTGATGAGATATTGAGGCGGCTCAATCGCACAGTTTGGCCGTTGAAGAGATCTATCGGCCTCTCTGTCAGATTGAGCCGAACCAATATCGCACGCCTCCTTTATATAGGCAGATCTTCATCTTCTCTTGTTATAAGACTTAAGTTATTCTTTTATTAAAATCCACATAGAGGTCAGCGTGTTAAGTAAAAAAGAAAATTATGTGATCTTTAAGAGGAACTTTCAGCTCACTATGAGTCCATGGAGCTACAAAATCAACCAAAAAAAAAAAAAACTAAGAGCCTAGAGTTCCCTCTTATAAAAATTACATGACAATCTAATAACATGCTAGAGCGGCTAGGAGCTAACATTAAAAAAAAAAAAAAATCAGATAAAAACAATCAGCACCATCTTTCAGCAGAATATTATTGTTCTTTGAACGGTGATTATTTCTGATGAGTTTTTCTTTTTGAATGAACGGTGCTGCGGAATATTACCAACAATTATCTTTGGCTTCATGTTATTTTGTACGGATGCAGAACGTCGTCAATAGATCAATTAATCAAAATGCGTCATGTTCCCCTTCGTTCGGTACCATGGCTCGGTACTGCTCATTGCCGCTCGGTACCGTTTCTCGTTTCGCTGACGTGACGCATTCTAGTTGATTTCCAGACGGTGTTTGGCATCCTGTCTCCATCCGCACAGAATAATTTCTCCATGCAAGGGCTAATCATCCTTTGATGCTAACGACAGTTGTTAATTATCTAATTAGTGAATAATTCTATGAGATGTTTGAATTTGTTTAAGAGAGATTTGAATAAGTCAGTTTTGGTTACTACGTATGTACACATGACAGATGTTGAACGAGTAGTTTATTCTGTTGACGTTGAGAGAGAAACAAAAGCTCAGACATATCATGATAATTATGAGGAGCACAGTATCTTACATAGAGAAAAATGTATAGGATTTGTTTGCGACACTTTTCTTATTATTTTGTTTTTTTAATAATAATAATAATTTTTATTTTACTGTTATTTTTTTGTTATTTTAAGAGACTTTTGTGCCAAAAAAAAGAAGCTTTTTATATCAACTTTTAAAAAAATTATTTTTCCAGCAACAACTTTAAATTATCTCAATAAAAAATTTGCTATTCAAAAAGCAATCATAATTTTATATTTGTCTAGTATTTTTCAAAAAAAAAAATGATGGTAAATTTCTTTCTGCAATCATAGAAACAAAATTGTTTTATCCATAATAACTTCACAAACAATTTTATAAAACATTCTGATCGTCCTAAACAGATCCTAAGACAATACTTCCATATAGCATTTAGAAGAAGTAACCAAGTTTCACGAACTAAATCATCCAAGGAGAGGGCCCATCTTAGGATAAATTATTATATGCGGAAACCGGATGGTCCGAAGGCCAACCACAACGCGTTACGTCACCCGGTATATAGTAGTATCGGGCATCGGTCCCGAACAAAAATGTGACTTTACACGTTCTGATTGGTCAATCTCCAGACGCCATCCGGAGTCCATACCAAATAAATTTTTCCATCTTAGCCACAATGATTGCAACTTGATGATTTCAAGCAATTTGTCCTTCTCCCAGCTGAAGGCTTCCACAAGCCATTGGTTTCTTAAGTCACCTGTGATTACCTACAAGGTGATGTCATTAAAGCTGCCCTAAATAAGCTCATGGCGGCACCTATCATCATCAAAGTTGTCACCCTAATTAGTCGTTGGAGGAAGGTGTGGACTTTATTAATTTGTCATTTTCTTGTCAGCATTACAACTATGATGACATGAATTTTAATTTTGTTTGAGGCTATTTTTTTTAGTATTTGTTAAAATGACTTTTTAATATAAAAATATTAATATTGTATTAAAAAAAATATGTTAAGAAGCATTAAAAAAAGCTGTCCAAAATGTAAAGTTATTCTGTGCCGATACATACATTGTCTGGAGGCGAATCAGAACGAGTCATGTCACTCATTTGTTGTATACTACATCTGTGTACCAAGTGAAGTGGCGCATTCTGATTCACCTCCGGCCGACGTCCGTATCCCCACAGAACAATTTCTGGTCCAAATGAAGCCTAAGTATTCAACCTACGCTTTTTCATTCTAGTAAAGTTATATCCTTGTGAGGTAAAGCAAGCTAACAAGAATGAACTAAACTAGCCAGTTCTATGTACCTGTGATGCATTCTCACTACCAGTTGCCATTTTCTCCATTGAAGATGGAGAACAGCCGAGGATGCTTTCACTGATCATCCATATATGATCAGTGCTTGAAGCAAACGGTCCTCGAAATGGTCGAATGAAGGATAACTCGCTACACACACGGACAAGTAGGGGTGTCAATATTTGACACGACACGAAAATCCGACCCGGACCCGACCCGGAAAATCTGGGTTGGACCCGACCCGATTTCAAAACGGGTCGGGTTCCAGAAATTGACCCGTTTAAAAAACGGGTCGGGTCCGGGTTGACCCTGCGGGTTGCCAGGTCAACCCGCCAACCCGTTTAATTTAAAAAATTTCGAAATCCTGCCCTCTGCCCTTCTGCCCCCGCCCACGCTGCCCCCGCCCCCTGCCCGCTGCCCCGCGCTGCGCCGCCCGCTACGCCAGCGCTCGCGATGCGCGCGGTGCGCCCTCGCGCTCGAGCTCGCGCTGCCGCGTGCTGCCGAGGTGCCGCCGTCGCCTGCTGCCGAGTGCCGATTGCGCCGCCGCGTGATGCTGCGGTGCCGGGTAGGGTCGGGTCAACTCGGCAACCCGCCGAGTCGGGTCAACCCGACAACCCGCCGGGTCGGGTCCGGGTTCGGATTTTCAACCCGTTTCTCTACCCGGGTCGGGTTAGGGTCGACCCGTTTTCCACCCGGGTCAGTTCGGGTTTGACCCGAACCCGACCCGTGACCCGAAATTGACACCCCTACGGACAAGCATCATCTTCTAATGCTAAATGCATTTCAAAATTTTCTTTTGTAAATGATGACTAATTTAATCACTCTATGTGAGTAGAATTATCAAATATTCAAATTAATCTTGCTAATTATTATTATTATTAGTATTTTCGCTTCTATTACATGTTGTTATGAGGAAAAAATTATGTAAGATTTTGGAGTTAGAAAATTTGAGCTGGTAGAGTATATATTTTATGTCTTAGTATTACAGAAAAAGTCAGCACGCATAGATAAAAGTTGTAAAACTAGAAATTATTTACGTGAAAAATCTGGAAAGCGATAAAATCGTGGGGCTTGCCCCAGTTGAAAAATCTACTATATAGTAAGTGATACATGAATCATTCTTTTTTCACCTTTGAAAAATAGAGAGTTTAAATAAATGCCTGATTTTATCTAAGGGATATTATAATCATGTGTCCACAAAGGGACAATTAATACTCAATAACAGGCTTGATTTTTTCAATAAAGATTATAGAGAGCAAATATTCACAGGTTAAACAATATACCCCAAAGCAATGTTAAATATTGTTAGTATTCTAGATATGGTAGTTATTTATAATGTCAATTGTCGGTGGAGATGGTTGTTATCAGTGACAATTAATAACATGCGATGGGCATCGGCGTCAATAACTAGAAAATGTAAGAGAGCTCTATCTAATTATTTATATTTTTCTCCACTCTAATCTGGATATTGGGCGATATTTATAAGCTTTTTTGGATGGACATTTTTTATAATTTGAATCGGAATTCAAAATATTTCATCTTACAATCTATATTTAATCCCATGACCATCACTAAAGGAAAATCAATTATTTTTTGTGACATTTTCCTGCGGTTTTGTAACTTTTCGGCGGCTTTCTGACTGCAAATTTTCAGCTGGTAAAACAGGCGTAGGAAAAATATTTCCGGCGGTATTTTCCGGCGTCAAATATTTCCGGCGGTATTTCGGGAGAAAAAAAGCTGTCGGAAAATATTTAAAATTTAATTAAGAAAAAAAAAACTAGCTGCCCAGAAACCCCCGCCCTGCCTGGTTGCCCAGTAGGCAACCTGCCCGCACTACCCGCCCAGCCTGAGTTGAGCTGCCGCTACCCGCTCAATCTCCCGCCCTACCCACCCGAGCTCCCGCCCTGCCCGCTGCCCGCCGGGCAGCTTGCCCTCGCTGCCCGCCTGCTTCCGCCTACGCACTCTGCCCAGGATTTGAACCGAGTCCACTCCGTTTTGCTAAGTCCCAACCATTATGTTGAGAGGAAAAATGTGTTATATTTTACATTATAATTTATTTAAACTATATCATATTAAAATAATGATAAAATTAATAAAAAATAAATATTAAAGTTAATAATTAATTAAATATGTTATGTTATTAATAATTAATTAGACTAATTTATTAAATTAATAATTAATTAAAATAAATCATTAATTAATTAAATTAATAATTGATTAAAATAAACTCAAATTATCAATTAATTAAATTAATTAAGAAAAGTCGCCGGAAAAGCTGGATAAGCTGTTGGAAACAAAACCGTCGGAAAACCGCCGGAAAACGGTTGGAATTTTTTCTAAAAAATTAGGCCATCAGAAATCCGCCGAAAAATAGGCCGCCAGTAACTGACGTTTTTCTTGTAGTGCATGCATGAAGTGTTTATTCAGCATTTGCATACCTTAATAATGTCATAATTGAGTGATCTTAGTCTTGTTGCTGAGTTGTTTGATTTGGTTATAAGCATGTCTAATTTGGGAATCATTTGGTTATCTAATTAATACTCTGAAGCATCCAAATATGCTTTAATTAAGGCCTTGATTTGAGTCCATTTGAGCTCGAATTGGATTGATTTGGTATCGTTAGGTTCATCTTATCAAGACGTTCAGTTTGACTTTAAGTTTCATAAGATTAGAGTTTAGATGGTCATAAATTTAATTTTTAAAGCTTCTAATTCAATTATACTTATACCTCAAAATTTGTGCAAGATCAAGATGATTTTTAGTGACATATCATAAGGATAGAAGGCCATCGTCCAAATTACAGCCCGTTTGGATTGTTTGCAACTTCCAGGAAAGCTGTATAGAGAATTTTTTTTTTTTTTTTTTTTTTCTTAAGTTGTTTTTTATGTCAAGGATTTTTTTTCCTTTTGATTTTGGATATGTAAGAGAAATATTATAGAGGTGGGGCTAACTTTAAACTTAATTTTTATCCATTGTTATTTGAATTTTTGTCATCTAAATAGAGCCCATATTGATCTAAAGTATCCTCTTAAAGAAGATGCTAGAACCTATTCTAATTTAACCCTTAGAAAAATCTAAAATAACATTTAATATATTTTATGATAGAACATATAGAGGAATATTTTACAGAGTCATTTTAATTATTAGAATGAAATAGGTTGGCACAGTCTTAATGAAGATATATTATTTGATAGGACTCTGTAACCGAATTTTGTGATATTAACACGTAGGCCTCTTTGGTGGGTTTTAATAAAAAAAAAAAGATATATTATTAATATAACAAGTCGTGATGCTTTTGATTTTGTATCAAGCAAAATGAGAAATATAATTATTAGCCTATTTCATATTCTCTCTCATCTTCTTTTTAGCCTAACTTCTTTCGTATTCTCTTTTCTCTTTAGTCTCATTAAGCTCGAACTCGAGTTCGAGCTCAACTCGTGATCTCGATAAACTCGGCTCGCGAATTCTTAAACAAGTTGAGCTCAAGCCGGCTCGGCTCACTTACACCCCTAATACTAATGGCTGAATCAGATTTTTAAGCAGAGAAGGAGAAGAAAATCCAAAACAAAATAAGTAATGATTTAAGCCTTTAAGCTTTCAGACACAAAAGTGTAAAGAAAATCATCATTCTTCTTCATGGAGAGAGAGAGAGAGAGAGAGAGAGAGAGAGAGAGAGAGAGAGAGAGAGAGAGAGAGAGAGAGAGAGAGAGAGAGAGAGGATTTTCTTTCTTGTGTAGAAGGAAGAAGACGTGTGGAGATCACTAATGGCTGGCTGGTCCAAGACTGCTCTAATCTCCACTTTGCCCGGCACGCATTGCAGTTCAGGTTTCTTCGAATCTTACATGGTCTACTCTTTATATGAAAATAAAGGCCATGCATTTATATCAAGTCTTATTATTTTAGAATAACTTAAATATTATTAATGAATTTTAAACATATATATTATTTAAAATTATATCTATTTTTTAAACATAAATATTATTAGTTAATAATATACCTTAATTTAGGCATTAATCATAGACTTTGAAATTGACTTTTCGTATGATGGCTAATTTTAAAAATAAATTGTTCCAAAAATTTCATAGAAAACCTACACGTGTTTGAGCCCGATTTTTGTCCCATGTAAGTCTATTACTGTATTTTTTAGTTTATCGTTGTTGATCCGTTTGTGTTTAGTTTTGGCATTTTTAGAGCTTAATACGACCTTTACGACCAATTTTGAGAAATTTTAAATAATGCATAGCAATTTTTTTTATTTACTAAGATTGATGTGCTAATTTGAATAAAGAGTAAAATTATAATTTATGATATTTTATTTGACTCATAGCCCTTAAAAAGAGGTTGATCTTGATATATATAGGAAGTGATCATACCTCATAAATTTATCAAAATTAAAACTATATATATGTCACAATTAAAAACTTTTAAGAAATTAGTTAATACATTTGAGGACACAATATCCAATGTCAGAAAATAGGAATGTCCAAAAATATGGAGTAACTAATACATCTTCAAAAATCAAATTAATCGTGCACGAATTTAAAAGCATTAGTTTTTAATTGTAAACAACCAATATCAAATTCAAGACCATCCAAAATTCAAATTTAGCAATCTAGTAGTTCAACTAGAAATATCGATAAGATGAAGCCTGTGATATGATTCGAGTCCAAATGAGCCCAAACTGAGCACACTTGAAACATACTACAAATTTTGGGATATTTATTTGAGGACATACATTCTCCAAACCTTGCATGCTTATAATCAAATTGAGCTTCTCGACGAGATTTATCAAGTGAGCTTAAAATCAACTGATTTTAACATCATTAAGGTAATTAAATGCTAGAAAATGATCTATGATAATACAATTAATATGTGTTGTATGATAGAATATTCATGATTTTAGTTATATTTATAGAGCATGTCACTCTAAAAAAAATATATGTAGACCTCCATTCTCTTTATGAAAGGGATTACTGGTTTGAGATTCAAGAGGGTTCAAAGACTTGAAGAATTTCAAAGCTCCACCTAATCATGGCCATCTAACCATCATTTGATTGTTGCCTTTGTGCCACCACTAGAATAGTTGAAATAGATGAACATGACAATATGTAGTCAAAATAAAATTGTGATGAAATTGAGAAATTGATTTAGGTGAGATACAATAATTTTTTTCATTATTATAAAATTTATCTTCTTATAACAACTATTATTAAAAAATTAAAACTCCAATGTCAATTTCAAGCTCCAATGAAAAGCTTGAGGGTATTTTAAAAATCTTAAATTTGTGCCCCCACAAATAAAAAATTATGGCTCCGTCAGTGTCTATCAGTAGGGGTGTCAATTTCGGGTCACGGGTCGGGTTCGGGTCGGACCCGGAACTGGCCCGGGTTCAAACGTGTCGACCCTAACCCCACCCGGATAGGTAAACAGGTTGGAAATGCGAACACAACACGACACGGCGCGCGGGCCTGCGGTGCGATGCGACACGACATGACACGGCGCGCGGTGCGACTCGGTGCGCGGCGCACGCGGTGCGACTTGGGCGAGCGTCGCGGGTGAAGCAGTGCGACGCAGCGCGCGGATCTGTGGTGCGATGCGGGCGAGCCTTCGCGGTCTCGGGCGAGCGACGCGGTCGCGGGCGAGCGAGGCAGTCGCGGGCAGCGACGCTGGCAGGGCTTCAAACGGGTTTCCGGGTTGACCTGGCAACATGCCGGGTCAACCCGAACCCGAATCCGGGAACCCGAACCCCACCCGTTTTAAAAACGGGTCGGGTCTAACCAGAAAATTCCGGGTCGGGTCAGGGTCGGATTTTTGTGTCGTGTCAAATATTGACACCCCTATCTATCAGCACCATCTAAATCGTGAAAAATAATATCAATTTTAACCTATGAAAAATACTAGCGAAATCATTTCAACTCGGCTAAATCATTTTTCCCTTTTTAAAAAATTTCACATAAAGATTGTGTTGTTTCTTGTAAATTCCTGATTTATTAAAGTTAGGATTTAAAATATTTTCTATCTACAATTAAAAATCTCACTAATTTATATTAATAGTTTTCAAAATGCGTGCGATGCACGGTATGGTTTGCCGGTTTCCAGACGCTGCCTTCCTCCGACGTTGGAGAGATGATTAACTGCCTATTTATATCTGTAAATGGTCGAATATAGAAACCCCCAACACATTAAAACATCTCTCTCTCTCTCTCTCTCTCTCTCTCTCTCTCTCTCTCTCTTACTTACAGAAGAAGGAGAAGAAGCTAGAAGGAGAAGAAGGATAATGAGTCTTCTTCATGTCGGTTCTGAGATTGGGATGAAACAGTGGCAGGAAAGCTTAGAACTTTACTGTTTTCTGTTTGGGAAAACTATTAATTTCTTCTCTTTCTCCGCTTAATCTTTTATTATGCCATTATTATAGATTGGCGATGAGATGTTGGTGAGGCTCAATCGCACAGTTTGGCCGTTGAAGAGAGCCATCGGCCTCTCTGTAAGATTGAGTCGAACCAATATCCGACGCTCTTTTTATATTATATATATATATATATATATTGTTACGGGCTAGAAAATACGTGGCGATAGAGATTTAATTCTCGTCTTAGCGTTGTACAGATAACTAACTCACACATAGAGAAATCAAGATTTTTTACGTGGAAAACCCTTGAAAAGGGGAAAAACCATGAGGCCTAGTCCAGTTGAAAATGATTTCACTAGACTTTGAATCGATTACAAAGTACTGAATTTCCTCTAAAGGCGATAGGATTTACAATTAGTAACTATTCGATAGGAGTCAAGTGTTAGACCCAATGTCACTTGGAAGTTCGGGTGTTGGTAGTCTGGCCTTGAGCAGAACAAAGGGCCCTCAGCAGAACGTCGGGTCTTAACGTCGGGCCTGAACGTCGGGCCTTAAGACGGTGGTGCAATGAAAACTCAGGTGGTGGTCCGGCGAGGTTCCTGTGGTGGTCCGGCGGTGCTCCTGCGGTGGTCTGGCAGTGCTCCTGCGGTGGTCCGGCAGTGGTCCGGCGGCTGTCGAGGATGAGCTTCTTCCTTCTCTTCTTCCTTCTCTTCTCTTCTTCTCTCTCTTGCTTGGATCCTCTTTTGTGAAGAATGAGGGCTCTATTTATAGATTTTATGGAGTGACATGGCCCGTAAATAGGTGTGAGATCAAGGGCGAATAGGGAGTGGTTTGAATGGACGGCCGATAGTGAACCCTTCGATCATGCACCGTTCGTTGGACATTTGGAGGCCTTAATGATGTTGGAATTCAACGATCTTGGGTTCGTTGGATTTTTCTCGTCGAGCCGTTCGATTCGAGTATAAGCTCGTCAAAATTGGAGACTGTTTGGTAACTCAAATTGAAGTTTGAACCTTCCAACAGCACTTTGAGCCCTTGATTTGGACTCATTTGGGCTCGGATTGGGTTGATCTTGGTGACTTCGGGTCCGTATTTCCGAGACGCTCAGTTTGACTGTAAGCTCGCTGAAATCGGAGTTCGGGTACTCCCAAAATTAATTTTTAAAGTTTCAAACTAGCTTTCGCCTCGAGATTCGTGCCCGATCAAGATAAATTTTTGACGATGTTATCATATATTATATATATATATATTATATATATATATATTATATATATATATATATATATATATATATATATATATATATATATATATATATGCTTATCTTCTCCTGTTATTCATTCCACAATATAAAATTGATCTAAAATAGTCCCTCATGTTAGAGAGATTATTATGTCGGGACGCCGGATCATTCGGAGGCGAATCAGGGCATGTCATGTCACTCAGTATACAGTCGCAGTACATAACAAAAAGGTGACGTGCGGCACTCTTATTCGACTTCGGGTGGCATCCGATGTCCGCACATAAAAATTTTTCCTCAAGTTGAGACTATTTGAATCAACTTTGTATAGTCGATGGACTAAATTGAGAAATCGTAACACTCTGAGACTAAATTGAACATACAAAAATAATTTGGGAATTATTTTAAATTTTTTTGTATTACTTCATGAATGGTGAGATTTTTTGGTAATCAAATTATGTATGATATTTTTTTTAAGTAAAAAGATGCACATATGATATCCATCTAATAATATGAAAATATTATTTTTTTATGGAAGACTTTTTTTATGTATTTATTAAATTAATTATTTAACGAATATTGGTTAATTTTCTAAAAAAAAAATTTATTATACACATATGGTCATGTGAGATACCTAATTTTGATACTTTTACAGGTTATTTGTTATGATAGTAATTGTAAGAAATTGAATGATACCAACCATTCTCTTTTGGCTTCATGCATTATCATCCTTTGATGTTAATGACAGATGTTAATTATTTATATATGAGACTTTTTTTTTTTGAGAAAATTAGGTTTAGATAATTAGTTTGTGATGCGATTGAATCAATAACAAATATGATTAATATTATTGAGCAGAGATCTCGACATACAGATAACAAAGTAAAAAAGGGAACGAATGACACCTTCAAATGGCTTGAAGAAGCCTTTACGTATATCATATTCGAGATATTTGAAAGGTTTCTTAAGTGATAAGCTGATATGGAATTTATATATTTTTCAATGAATCGAAATAAAATATATCGTATGCATGTTGTATCTCCTTCCTTACATAATCAATGACAGCACATACCTTGCAGGTAGTCATGTAACACCTCACAATACTTCTTATCAGTATTTTAAAGTGTCACTTAAATAAACATAACATTTTTTTGCTTAACATATGAAATTTTCATTATTTGAATATTTATATATATTATTTAACATCATTATATTTACTACATAAACGGAAGCATCTAATAACTCCAATTACATCAATTAATTATTTACAAAGCCAATAATACAACCCCAAAATATGACACCGCTGAACTGTTTACAAACGATAAATTTGCTATGTATATACTTCGATCACTAAATTGATGGAGCTATCATTAGCATTCGACAATATACATGAAGTTTTCTCCTCTATATCTACTTGGAATTGAAGTTGTCGAAGGCCAGAATGAATGATATTCGTAGGTCGGTCGTAAGAGAATGAGATTGACATTTTTAACAAATTTTTATGCAAAGTATGGTTGTCACATATAACCTTAGGAGTGTATTTTATTACATTTTCAATCAAGATTGTGGAGTATATGAAATATAATTTAATTACTAGAATAAAAATTAAGAAAGTTATATATATGATCACATGCAATTTTAGATGGCAATTTAGTAATTATCACCATAATTTCCTTTTGGCGCCAAAATTCGTGAAGCTAAAAACCACCCCCGACTACCCGACTACCCGACTACAGTCAGTGCTCGCCTTAACGTCGGAGTTAGTTATTCTATTTTTTTATGACGAATATACCCTTCTGAAAGTTAACTATGAGTTCCTGTAGGAGGGGTTTTTGGTAAAATAGGGTGTAAGCCATTGAGCCAGGTGCTCAACAAAAGTCACGACCTTCGCGTCCACAACCGTCTCATTTCGGAAGCATCAGGCCATGGGTTCCAATCTCTTCCTCCCATTTCTCCTTCTCATCTCCCTTGCTTCCCCTTCATGGTCTCCGGCGATCCCCGGAAACGAAGAGGCGGCAGATTTGCCGTGCGTGAAGGAACTGCTGGCTTGCCAGCCATACCTGCCCATGTCGAAGCCTCCGGCGATCTGCTGCTTGCCGCTGCTGAGCGCCATACAGAGAGGCGCGGCGTGTCTCTGCGCCGTATTCTACGGCGAACCCATTTTGAATGCTCTCAATTTAACGCAGGAGGAAGCATTGATTCTTCCGCGGAGCTGCGGCGGCGATGTGCCGGATATCGGCAAGTGCAGAGGTTCCGGCAGCAGCAGCGGCGGTAATTTGTTTTAGGGTTTTTTAATCTTTTGCAATTCTTTAGTTCTTTTTAATAACGCAGTGTAATTGGAATCCAATAGCTGAGGAAATTGCGATTCATCTTCATAAAAATTCAAATTTTGAAACAATTTATAATTTTCTCTATGTAGATTGGCCCACACGTTCTCCTTCACCACCTCCAACGCCTCGACCAACGAAAGCTTCGGCTCCTGCAAACGGTATGTAACTTATTCTTTTTTATGAAATATTTTTGCAATCATTTTTAAATCTATATAGAGAAAAATTAAGAATATTTTGTGATGCTAAAGAAAGAATAGATTGTTTTTAAACTAATTTAGAAAGTAAATTTAAACAAATGATATTTAATTTGTGATCATATTATATCTTTATACTATATGCACCTTAACTCTGTTGAGTAATTTTTTCGGTTAAAAAATTAGACACTATGCTTCGTTTGGGACAGCTTTCGTACTGCTTCCTAAAACGGTTTTCTCATATAAATATTTCTAATTAAGAAATTTTTATACTAGAAGCTGTTTTAGAAAGCTAAAAAAAACTGTCCCAAATAATGTCTTAATTTCTTACTATTTTGCTTTTTCATAGCGCGTTATAATTTTTGTCTAGCCACTGCTTATCCATTGCTTTCAATTAAATTTTATGCTATGAAACTACTTTCTGCAATAGTTGTAAGAAATCTACTTTTTTCATAATAGCTTAGCATCTTCTTTATAAAAAACTGTAGCGATCCCAAGCGGACTCTTAAATCACCATATTAAAAAAGTACAAACTATATATAGATATTTAATGCATTAAAATAAGTGGCTTTGCATATTTCTTGAATGTGAGCTGGTGAATTTTTGGCTGAACAAATCGTTACTCAATTTTGTTATGTGAATGAACAGTAATTGCAAGATTCAGATCTTGAGATAAGTATATTTGCTTACATTTACATGGACTATAATGAGATTTTTTATATTCATTCGACACAATCTATTTATAAGAGTTTATATTCATATTCTTTTTTATATATTTAACATCTAAATTTTACTATTTACCGAAATAATGTTCTAGAATTTTGATTTTGTGATGTTATAATTGATAAAGGAAAGACCAACAAATGAAAAGAAATTCAAACAAAATGATAATGATACTAAATGTTTCCTTCTTTTTCATGTCAGATTCATCTCCAAGCAGTGCCAGCATTGGAAATAGCATAGTGACAGCAGGTCCTCCAATTTTGGCTGGAGGAATAGCTTCCATTGCCATATTGGCTTTGATTTAGTGTATTTTTCCTCTCAACCATTTTCTTCAGTTCAAAGTTGAAGAAACATGTTGAAGGCGTTCCTTTTTTTAGCTAATGTATTCACTGAATCATAGTTTTTAAGAATATCGTATTGTTTTAGAGAAAAGAACTCGTTCCTTCTATTTGTTTAGTAATTTGATTTGATCATGAATATTAAGTTAGTCAATCAATTCTCAGGTTCAGATCTGAACTACGAACAATACGATATAATCTGAATGATTAAATTCATCTAAAGCTGTAGATCTGATGCCCAATAGACACATAGCTAGGGGTGTCAATATTTGACACGACAAGAAAACCCGACTCGAATCCAACCCGAAAATTTCAGGTTAGATCCAACCCGATTTCAAAACGGGTCGGGTTCGGGTTCCCGGATTTGAACTGTTAGAAAATGAGTTGGGTTTGGGTTGACCCGTTGGGTTGCCGGATCAACCCGAAAACCGGTTTGAAATGAGCTGACCGCGCTACCCGCGCGCCCGCTCGAGCTTCCCGCGGCTGCCTGCATCGTGCCCGAAGCTGCCAGCAGCTGCCCGCACTCCCGCCCAAGGTTGCTAGTGCCTACTAGCGCCCGCCCGCGCGCCTGCCGGAAGCTGCTCGTTCCCGCCCGCTAGCGCCAACGTTCGCTCGTGCATGTCGCTCGTGCCCGACACTCACTTTTGCACTCGCCCGCCGTCCACCGCCCTGCGACCTGCCGTTGCCATCCTCTGGTCAAACATGTCGGGTCGGGTCAACCCGGTAACCCGACGGGTCAGATCTGGATTTCCGACCCGTTTACATAACCGAGTCGGGTTAGGGTCGAACCGTTTAAACCCGGGTCAATTTTGAGTTCGACCCAAAACCCAATTTTGACACCCCTACGCATAGCACTCTTTTACAGATAATCCTGTTTCTCACGTATCAAAACCTTAAAAAAGATATAGATGAATATCAAGAACTGACAATTAACAGGTTCAATTCAGAGCTCTGAACAGTTTCCTATAATCTGAACAATGAGATAACATTTAAAGCTGTAAATCTTGTCTAATTTACATGTATAGCACTCTTTTATATGTAATCAATCCTGTTTCACACATCAAAAACTTAGAAAGATGAAGAAGAATTCGAAGAACAAACGCCGCTGCCAAGTTCTCTTACAACTGATTAGTGCAGTGGGAAAGGTGACTTATCCATGGAAGGATTTGCGAAAAGGCGGTCGGCAATAACTTGATTAGCTGCATCAGTAGGATGGTATGCATCCCAAAACACATATTCATTGCGGTTATCACAGATTTTTGAATTAGGCAAACAAAGGCCTCCAACTGTTGTGTCCACATTGCAGCATGATGTGGTTGAGATCTTAAATCCTGCACATATAAGTACAGCTTAGCATTTAGCTTTAGTTGTTTCTTAGAATAAACATTTACTGAAACAAAATCTCTTTAGCCTGATTTTTCTAGCCTTAGGGGGTGTTTGGTATTGGATTTGTCCGTTGTTTTTAGTAGGATTTAGCGTAAATCCAACCAAACACAATCCGCACCGCTGTAAATCCAGCAAATCCGTCAATCCAAGATTTACGGCATAAATCCGGTAAGTCCGTCTAAATCATCATAATCCCATTCTTATTCGGATTTAAGGCAACTTACAGTTGCGGAATTTCTTCCTGCGGCGGATCTTAAATCCTAAGAAATTATTCCGTACGGAGACCGGATGCAGAACACTGTTCGGAGACCAATCAGAATGCATCACATCAGCGATATCGAGCACATGGGTGATGTGGAGCATTCTGGTTGGTCTTCGGATGGCGTTCGGTATCCGCACAGAATAATTAATCCTTAGTTTGAATCTAAGTTTCTTGATTGGCGACTCACTATATTCCTGCAAATTTTCAATGAGATTGAGGACAATGTTGTAGGAAACCGGACGCAGAACGTCGTGACTAACCAGAATGCGTCACGCCAACGGTACCTACCGAGCAGTACCGAGCACAGGGATGACGTGGCGTATTCTGATTGTTCTCTGGACGACGTTCGACGTCCGCACAAAATAATTAATCCTTAGTTTAAATCTAAGTTTCTTGATTGTCGACTCACCATATTTCTGCGGATTTTCGATGAGATCGAGGACAATGTTGTAGGAATCAGAAAATGAGAAGAGAGCACCAGGAAGCTGATAGTTGAGGGAGGTCATCAAGCTTCTCACGTGTGAGTTGAATTGAAGTGCCCATTTATTCAGTAGTTGCAGGCATCCTCCATCAGATGAATGCACTCTCTGTGATGGAATGCAACCCATAGGGCCTAAGCCATGAAAAACCACCTTCCTTGCTTCCAGCGAATATAGCCTCTTCTCACAATAAACAAACAGTCATTTCTTTAGATTTCTTCATGCACATATCAGGAACTATTTAGTGAGACAATAGATCCACATTTCAATTAGAGTAATATCAGTTGTTTATGTTGCAGCACTTAATATCGAATTCCTCCTATTTGTTTGTTTTAGGCTTCGTTTGGGAAGGCTTTCTTTCAACTTTTTAAAGCAATTTTTTAGTAAAAAATGTCTTGAAAGCAGCAAAAAACAGTGGCAAAAACTTGTCCCTAACGAAGCCTTAATCTTTGCTTTCACATTGTTAGATCTAAGCTGTTTTAGAATGATTAACATACTTTTTTTTTGGGACATTTAGGCCAATTAAGGCAAACTCACGCACACCACGCATACACAAAGACTCGAACCCAGAACCTCTTAGTTGAAGCATAAGCTCTCAACCAATAGGCCATGGTGAGCTGTGTTGATTAACATACTTTAGTGAGAAATAACATATTTCATTTACAAAGAAGGTTTTTAATCCTAAATAAGGTAATTGGTTGAAGTGCTCTATGTTTTAATGAGAAAACTATGTAGAAGTGAAATGTCTTTTATCCTGCCATCAAGTGTCTTACATATTATTAAAATATATCATATTTGAGTAAATTGTCTTATTTTTGGGGCTATGAAAGATGAGTAGTTGAACATAAACATATGAAGGTTGATGTTTATTTGTTGTTTTAGAATCAGATTCATGCAGCTGTTTTTTTTTTTCATAGCTTTGCTTCAGACGACTACTACACTTCTATTTGGTTTACTAATTTTCTGTTACAAAAAAAAAAAAAAAAAAAAATCATGAAAAATGAGTTTTTGAACAATCCATATGTTAAGAGTACAGTCTAAGGCCTCGTTTGAGATAGCTTTCTTACTACTTCTTTAAGTAGTTTTTTAGTACAAAAATTTTAATTTTTTATTCGAAAGTTGTTTTGAGAATTAGTAAGAAAGCCGTTCCTAACGAAACCTAAAGTTTCATTTGGGACAGTTTTCTTATTGTTTTCTAATACAAATTTTTCTAGTTCAAGAAATTTTTATACTAAAAAATTGCTTTATAAAACAATAAAAAAATTGTCTCAAATGAAACCTACGAAAGTTGCCGTTCAACTTTTTCTAAATGAGAAATTTTATAATATCCTCAATAATCTTTAAAATAATAACATTTTCATAGTAATTTTATAATTATTTTTACGAACAATTGCAACTAACTCAAATGAACCTTGAAAAAGATGCCACAACAACTTCCACATAAGCAGCTTAAAGTTTTATTTGGAACGATTTTGTTACTGCTTCTTAAACCAGCTTTCTAGTATAAAAGTTTTAATTTTTGTATAAAAAAACTGCTTTAAGAAGTAGTAAAAAAACTGTCTCAAACAAAAACTAAGTTAACTTTTGAAAGTATTGTGATTTTTTTTTCTTTCAAAATTATACTTATTATAGTATTGATGCAAGAAATATTTTGCATAATATGCTAACCCTCAGTTGACCATCCAATGTAGAAATCAGAAGGTCAAGAAATTGATCATAGGTATAAGCATGAGCATCTACTAAGAATGGCTGTAAGAAATTGTTGATGTAGTCGTTGCTTCCTGCAAACAATGAATTTAAGCTCAAAATTGGAAAAGTTCCTCAATGCCACAGAAAAGATGGATTACTTATTCTGTGCGGACGCCGGACATCATCCGGATACGAATGAGAGCATGCCACGTCACTTTTATCTGTGTACCGGGTGATGTGGCACGCTCTCATTCGTCTCCGGATGGTTCGGCGACCGCACAGAATAATTTCTCGAAAAGATGACACCACCACATGGCTTTTAAGAAAAGTTACCCATTCCAATGAAGTAAACAGCCTCATTCAGCAGCTTCTTGGAGGCTACATCTCCAGTTTTAGTTCTGATAGCTTCTGCTGTCTTCTGAAAACAGGTAATTTGATCATCAAAGGATAGCTTCTCAACCTGCCACCACATCATAAAACAATCATAAGCATCATCAACTTCTAATGATAATTACATGTATTGCAATGTGAAAATTAGTGATTGTCCTCACAAAATATATTCCTGTTTCATTGAGAATTCCAGCTCCTCCTGATGCATAATTTACACCATGAAGGATTTCGTCGCCATCCAACGACAACGAAAGATACGGCGGCGGAGACTTAATGCCAAACTTAGCAGCTGCATTCATATAACAACAACACAACACACTCAAAATACGTTGAACGAGCGAAAAGTAAATGTTTTGTTGATGATAATTACATATAATGTCACCGATTGTTCGCCCATTGGTGAATCTTCCGGTTGGAAACCGTGGGAAATAGTCGATACCGTACCACGGGTAGTTCGATTTTGCTAAGGAGTAGGGGAGAAAGTTGTTGTTGCCGACGTCGGTGAGAGAGTCGCCAAACACAAAGGTGACTGGCGTACTCTGAGCTGAAATGGTGGAAAGCATGGTAAGAGCCATGCTAATGATTGCCATTGCAATATAGAAAGCCATATTTTGTGAGAGCAATTGCTTGATTATGAGGATGCACACCATATTTATTATGTTTATGATTTGTATGAGAGGTGGTATTTGTTCCTTTCCCCAAGTTTATATTTTTGTTATTGAAGATTCTTGTAAGAAAATGAATGCAGAAAGTGTGTGTTTTGAATGAGAAAGAGTAGTTGTGGTTGTTGAGGAATTTTGTCGAACAGTTGGCTGATATGGCTTGGTTTGTTTTGGTTGAGTGGAGTGAGCTTGTTACAAGTGTATTTCTTCCTCTTTGGGTTTTGTCATCTTTCTCTTTTTTTTAGGGCTACAATAGTTAGTTGGGTTATTGACTCATGGGATTAGTAGATATTATTGAGTGGATTTTTTGGCTAAACCCAAAAAATATATATATATATATATATATATATATATATATATATATATATATATATATATATATATATATATATATATATATATATATATATATATATATATATATATATATATATATATATATATATATATATATATATTATATATATATAATTAAAGAAAATAAGTAATAAATTATATATATTTATGAAACTAATTTAAAAAAAATGGAATGAGGTATGATGAAAAAGAAGATGGTGATAGATGTGCTAATATTATTTGAAATTTATGAAAAATATATTTTATCATATATTAAAAAATAGATGAGAAGTGAAGTTAAATTTAATTTGTATTTGCTTGATGATAGATTAATTATGTCAATTGATAGATAATTTATTATTTTAACTTAAAAAAAAAAAAAATTTCGTGCATGCACTCACATATAAGATAAGTTAAGAGCATTTCATAAGAAATATGAGATTTTTTATATGGAAAATATGAAAAGAGAAAAATGAATGAGGCCTTTGGCTCAATTGGAATGATTCTACTAATGTGAGTTGTGGGTTAAAAATAAGGCCCCTCTTTATAATTGAGAATGCACTAATAAAATATAACAAAAATGAACTATGAATGATGGTCTTCATTATGGGAGTTGGAAAAGCTTTGAGGTTTTGGAGTTAATCTTTCAAGCTTGTATATTTTAGGCGTGGTAGGAGAGATACACTACAGGAAAATTGTTCATTACAGGCGGAATTTTCGATGGAGGATTTTTCGGTTTGATTTCCGACGGATTGCTACGAAATATTTCCAACAAATTTTCAAGCAGATTTTCCGGCGGATTTTCCGATGGATTTTAATTATCTTTGAAAATACAATTTATTTGTAATTTAATTAATTAATAATTTTATAGTTTATTTTAATTAATTATTAATTTAATAATTTAATTAATTAATTGTTAATTTAATAACATAGTTTAATTAATTGTTAATTTAACGTATTGCTTGTTGGGAGTTATAAGGGTCTAAAATTTTTGAAGATCAGTGATGCTAGTTATAATTGCTAATATACTATCATAGGGAGTCATAAGAGTCTAATTTTGAATTCGAATATCTATTAAGATGTACAAGGGTGCAAAAAAAAAGTTAGTTCTGAGAAATGAATTTGAAATGTTTATTATTTTGCTTATTTACTGTTCATTTTTGCCAACTATTATGCTACTTATGATTGGTGTGTTAAAAATAATGTTTACTATTATATATATATATATATATATATATATATATATATATATATATATATATATATATATATATATATATATATATATATATATATATATATATATATTCTGAGCAATGTGGTTGAAACTTTCTATGTATGAATTTACTTAACTATTTTTGCTTTATTATTGATAATTTTAATTATTAAAAACTTGGGTAGATTGGATGTGACTTTGATGTTGAAAATATGCATCGACTTTGTTAGCAATGAATGCATCAAGATGATTGTTAATAAAGTGCATTGCCCTTTGTAGCAATCACGTGCATCAAATTTATTTGGCAGAAAGTGATAGTACTCGGGACATAATGCTCGGGCCACGGTAGTCAGTCATGATGATTGTCCGTGTTAATTGTAAGCAAGAGTTATAGGATTCAATAATTATGTGACCTCTATCTAAATCCCCCTTTCATGTGTAGGATTGAGGTTATTTATAAAATTTTGGAGTGACTTTTTGGTTATTTTAGCCAAAATTCTCAAACGCTTCATTGTATGACATGCGTTGATTCTCTTGATCATATATTTTTTAGACATTCAAGTTCCTTAATGACATTAAAAGTGAGAGATATTGAAACAATTGGACTCATTTTACTAAGATGTTTATTTTCACTATAAGCATGTTACATTCAGGAAAAATTATTAGGTGCTGAGTGCGCACTGTCCTCACAAATATTGGGTACCCAACGGTACCGAATGCTGGTACCTTTAAGTACTCAATACCTATGCGGACAGTTCTTCCCGTCCGCACTCCGCACCTAATAATCTCTACACATTCAGAGATCATTTCATCCCTCAACACAATATTATGAATCAAAGAATCTCGAAACAAACTGTGGAACCTATTATAGGCCCATATTGAGCCTTATGGGCCGGACATCGCGCCTGAAATTCCTTTCTTTATCCCCAAGCAGGGTGGCGAGGTTTAAGCACATCCCATTTCCATTTATCCACTAGGGTTTTACCAAACGAACTCGCCGCCCATTTCTCTCCTCCGCAACTAACCAGAAACACTGACCCCAATGGCAGCCGGCGGCGGTCAAGCAGCCTTCTCCTTCCTCACAAACATAGCGCGTACGGCTGTAGGTCTTGGCGTTAGCGCCTCCTTGCTTTCCGCCTCTCTCTACACCGTCGATGGTGGGCAACGCGCCGTCTTATTCGATCGCTTCCGCGGAGTCTTGGACGAAACCGTCGGAGAAGGCACCCATTTTCTAGTCCCCTGGCTCCAAAAACCCTACATCTTCGACATCCGCACTCGCCCCCACACCTTCACCTCCAATTCGGGCACTAAAGATCTCCAGATGGTGAACCTCACCCTCCGCCTTCTCTCCCGACCCGATGTGCCCATGCTTCCTACCATCTTTAAATCTCTTGGCACTGAGTACGACGAGAAAGTTCTTCCATCAATCGGTAACGAGGTGCTCAAGGCTGTAGTTGCTCAGTTCAACGCCGATCAGCTCCTAACGGACCGTCCTCATGTATCCGCCCTCGTACGGGACGCACTCATTAAACGTGCTCGTGATTTCAATATCGTTCTCGATGATGTTGCGATCACGCACCTCTCGTATGGATCGGAGTTTTCGATTGCTGTGGAGAAGAAGCAGGTCGCGCAGCAGGAGGCCGAGAGATCTAAGTTTCTGGTGGCCCGCGCTGAGCAGGAGCGGCGGGCTGCTGTTATACGCGCAGAGGGAGAGAGCGAGGCTGCTAAGCTGATCTCCGATGCTACTGCAGCTGTGGGTACTGGAATTCTTGAGCTTAGGAGGATTGAAGCTGCGAGGGAGATTGCTTCCACTCTGTCCAAGTCGCCTAATGTCGTTTACCTGCCAGGTGGGAACAACATGCTCCTCGGACTGAATCCTACTGGATTGGGGCAGGGTCGATGATGAATTAGTTGCTGAGATAATAGTGGGAAGTACTTCGATAATCCGTCTTTCATCATCTTTTTTTGCTAAATTTAGTTTTTCTGGTGCTTTATTGCTGTGGTAATAACCCTTCTGAGCTTTTCAAGGATATTGGAAATTTATCAGGCTATTTCCATGAATTCTGTTGAATTTACGCTTTTCAATTGTTTGTCCAGAACTCTTTATGATCTGAATGGAAAATTAGCAATACAAACTAAGGTATAATTGCCAGGTAGAGATCCTCCTTTTTATGATATGGGGCATTTGAGATATTTTCATGTGCTATAGCTTTGTGATTAAAATTTTCCGTCATTTATACCATTGTGTTTGCTTTATTCATGTGATGTCTCATTGGTAGTGTGCACTGACAATCTGTTCTCAGAATATTTTCTATGTGGCCCTGCTTCCAGCCTATCGCCGTATGCCATGTTGCTCCATGGTAGGTATTTTGGAGATGCCTTTAGTAAATGTTTTTATTACAATCAAGTTAAATCCAAATTACTACCTTCTATATATGTGTGATTCCTCTTACAATATTCTTATTTTTATATGATTTTTCAATTAAGAGTTTGGAAATTCAAAATTCAAAAGTTTGTGTGCTTTTATGCGTTATTACTTTTTAATAGTTCAGTGCAATGCCATCCTTAACAAAAGTAAGATGTTTTGGAAAATATGGTAATCACACTCATTGGAGAAATATGATATTACTGTACATAGATGCCTTATCACCAAGGATAATTTTCATCAATTAAAAGATCTTTTGATGATGTAACATCGATTTTTTTTAGTAAACTAAATTTTGTATATTGCGGTTGTATTAAATCCCGTTTAAGAACTTATGAACTATACTCCATATCTTTGCTTGTAATAGTTGTTGAGAAGATCACATTAAAGGATGAAATATTGCTAAAGAGGAATTTAATGTGCTAAATAAGTGTTCATGGGTTTTAATTTTTAAACATCAAATTAGGTTATTTATTTAGCTTTGATTAATAATGTTCAGCTGGATAAGTGAAATGAAGCAGATATTATTCTCTCAGGGCTGAAGAGGATTCTGCAGGCTAAGGATATTTGTTGAGATTTTTTGTGGCTTGTGAAAAGTATTAGTGATGCACTGCAATGCGGAATGGGATCTTAATCAAATTGTTTCACCCTTTCTTTGGTTTTGTAAGAGCTCTTAAAAAAAGATTGGATTATGTTTAGATAAGTTTGGGATAATCTTCGAATGCGCAGAGAATTTGGTACTTGAAAATACACTTTAACTGTACACTTCGTACGCTAAAAGATGTTGAAGCTTGTGAAATCTAAGACATGACAATTTGTAGTTTCTGATGTCGGGACTTTGAAATATTGGGTGGTAGATGTTCATTAGTTAAGGGAAATGCAGGTGCAAGGGTAAATCCATGGTGCCCCTTGTCTTGTGTGTAAGGACTATGTTTATGGATTTGAGTATTAAACAATAAAGAAGTTGTTCATGCACAAATTGAGTGAGAAAATAAGAATTATAAGATCGATGCAGCATAATTAGGTAGAATAGATTATTACATAATTATAAGTACTGTAAGAGTAGAATTTATTACAGATATGTTTGTGGTTGTTAGAACAGGGTGATTTGGTCATATTGAAGGTAGTTAAAGATGCATTAATGCAATGGGTACATGAAATTTATGTGAAAGTATAAGGAAAATTGTTAGACCATATCTTACATTTGTCGAAGTTATGCAAAAACTTTAGGAGCTCTTTGGTTTAGTAAAAGAATGAGAAGTAAAGCATTTACTTGAAAAGTCAATTTTTGAAAACTCTTCGGTTTCATTGCATTGTTTAAAAGATAAAAGCATCCAACAGATATGTAGGAAAATCTATATATCTTTGATCATCTTTCCTTAACTATTAAGTTAATGAGAGACAAATTGTTTCTGCGTTATTATTATTATTTTTTCTAAAGAGATAATAATAGGTCCAGAGTGTTGACCTGCCATATGATACAATCCTTCACATCTTACCTGTAGTTTTTATTTCTTCTGTTTTCTCTGTTTCTTTACTGATATTGATCATTGATTTTATTTTTCGGTAAATATCTTAATGATCTTGCCATACTGCTCTGCTCTTTTTGTACTTAACAAGTATTCAAGTTTGTTTGGTTCCTCTAGTGTATATCTATATTGTAGTTAGAGATTCACGGGAAATCATCAGCTGAATGTTCTTCTGATCAACTTGTTTATATCTCATGCAAATGTGAATTAAAGCTATGTTCCATATTGTTTGGTGCGTGAATTTGGTAGATGGTTTTAGATAGATATAGTATTAACCTAGTAGGAATTCTTTTGTATGATTTAGTTTTGTCAACTTTATGTTTTTTTTTTGTAGTGTTTTTTCCGGTGGGTTCTATGAGTTGATGGCTTGTATGATTTAATTTGAATTTGGCGTGTTTAATAGGAAACTCTTTGGATTATTGACAGAAATTTTGTGCTCCAATTATACATAAAGAATGCTATAAATGGCTGCTAATAGAAGGTTGTAATTGAAGTTTGATGTGAGATTGTCAAATTTGAAATAGAATTGAAAAATGCCTTAACAATAAATGTATTTAGATTCTCTTCTATTATGATTTTTTTTTTCAAAAGAAGAAATAATATCATTATATGAATTTGATTGTATGAATTTCATCTTTATTTAATTTTTATAATTACTAAATCGTATATATTTATGTATTGTATTTGATAAATGTCAGCATTATATATTTATGATAATTGACATGTCTTGTGTCGTGTTATGTTTGTCTCCCTATATACGTGTTAGTGCATCATAGCTTATGTCATGTTATGAAATTTAAAGAGTGTACTGAAATGTAAATCTATAAAGATAATATCATTATTGAAGAATCAATTTTTTCTCATGTTAAGAGATCCCATTATGGAAATGATTTTTGTGCTAAATAATGGAAAAGTATGAATGCAAGATAAATTCTTCATATGAATTTTATTGATCTTAAGATGATTTAGGATCAAGTATCATAAGAATCGATTTCATGCTCATTAGGGCAAAAATTATTAAAGATTTGCATGGAACATTGACCAGTATATTAGTAGTAGTGAGGTTACTAATTATGGTAAAATTACTTCAAGAAATAAGTTAATGGATTGTCTTTTGTGGTTTGGACTTTTTCAGTGAAATGTAGAAGAATACCCATAAGATTTTTGGATAAAAATTATTGTCGAAGAATTAAGAAGACATGTATTCTAAATGTGCTATGGATAGAAATTATACAAAATAATTTCCATAGAATAGGGAAAATAATATATGACTCAACAAGAATTATTGTAGAATGATGATTTGTGGAGTCAATTTCAATTAGTCAGGCTTAGAATAATTACGATGTTTGCAGTTTATGTGGTTTTACGCTTAGAGATAGGATACAAAATGAGCACATATGTGAAAATGTTGGAGTAGTGCCAGGGGAAGATAAGATTAGAGAGAGTCACCTTAAATGGTTTGGTCACATAATACGGCGGCCTTCCGATGACCTGGTTAGGAAAGTTGAGGTATTAGATTTGACTTATGTTAAGAAAGGCAGAGGTAGACCAAAAAAAAGACTTGGCTAGAAAATATTAGAAATGATATTTCTTTATTAGATTTAAACGAGAATTTGACTTTTAATAGGACACAATGGAGAAAAAGGATTCATGTTGCTCGTAGTGGGACAAAGGCTTGATGTTGTTGTTATTGTTGTAGTTTATGTGGCTAATATAGAAAGATTATGAAATTTATTCTTTAATAGAGGGGCAAAACACCACCAATTGCTTTCCCCCCAAAGCTGTACTAACCATTTAACTCTTAAGTTTTTCTATATTCTATATCATTTAAGCATTGCTGCTCGTGTTGTAATCCAAGCTGATTCTTTGGAAATCACTTCTACAATGCAGTCTTGGCTTTCACATTCATTTGCTAACTGCAGGCTAATCTCCTTGAGAAAAGTATTTTCTTCTCTAAGGTTTTATTTGAGATGACTTTATTACTGCTTCTTAAAGCAGCTATCTAGTACAAAAATTTACTAAAAAGTTGCTTGAAGAAGCAATAAGAAGGCCGTCCCAAACGAAACCTAAATCTTGTGACTATAAAGGATAAACTTTTAGTCTTTTCCTTATTCTAGAAATTCCTAAGGAGAAGTTCCCCTTTTATTATCTTGCACTCTTAGCAATTGGTAAATAGAACAAAAGTGATTGCCAGCCAATTCTGGACAAGGTATCTTTAGAATTAAGTGGTTGAAGAAAGGAAAATTCTATCAAAAATTGGTCAGGTCCAACTAGTTATATCAACCCTTATGTTTTTAAATAACTTTTTTGCTTCAAGTTTTTAGCCTTCCTGACACAATTCCTAGGCACATATTGAAACTACTGCTCTCAAGTTTATCAATGACGCTGATGGAAGAAACTCTTAGTAGAAGGATTTTTGTTAGCCTAAGGTGAATGTTGGCTTATTAGGCTTCTCTATTATCAATGAGGGTAGAACCCTAAAATGGTCTCTGGATTTTTTCCTTTTTTATGTGGCCATTTTAATCCGTGTATAAAATTTCTCTAATTTAATCCATCAACTATATAAAATTAATCTAAAATAGTTCCATTGTGACTAAATTGGATTAATTTTTATGGTAGAGGAACTTTAGTTTTCATGCTTGCAAAATGTGCATGTAAATGCTTTTAAACCCTAAATTCTAAATCCTAAACCCAAAATCATAAACTTTAGTTTTCATGGAAATGCTTTGAATCCTTAATGTGCAAAATTTATGACAACAATCTTCTCTCATAGAAACACAGTCAAAGAGAACTACACTTGCTTCAATGAAGAAAAAATATTTCTTATTGAACAACCTAAGCTGGGAAATATTTCATTTGCCTTGGTCATATAATATTTCATTTATTTTTTTCACACTTTGGTTCAAATTAGGAAGCACAAAATCAACCATATGCTTGCAAAAAGTAATATCTGAAATCGATGGCATGTGTAATCTTTGCCGAAACTTAGGCTTCGTTTTGGGCGGCTTAATGCTTTCTAAAAAGTTGCTTTACGAAATCTTAGGCTTTGTTTGAGACGGTTTTCTTGCTGCTTCCTAAAGCAGCTTTCTAGTAGTTTCATTTAGAACGGCTTTCTTACTGCTTTCCAAAGCAGCCTTCTACTTCAAAAATTTTAATTTTTGTACTAGAAAGTTGCTTTGGGAAGCAGTAAGAAAGCCGTTCTAAACGAAGCCTTAATTGATGATTCTTACTACTTATTTATGCACTGTGACTACTTATCTTCCATCATGAAGGATATCCTGATGAAATGCTAGGTAGAGGATAATTTTGCTTACCAGCTTGTGTATCTTAATAGTTATGCTAAAGCTTCAGCTAGACTGTTTGTAAATCAGTAGGTACTGTGACTTGCATCAAGATTGTTTGTTTTCTAGCATATATTGTTCTTAATGAGAGGAACACACTATATTTAAAGGTAAGTCATGATAGAACATTAGATCTTATTTGAAATATGGAGAGATGTTGCATAAATTCACTTGTTCAGCTTTATATAACAACAACAACATTAAACTTTTATCCCACTACGCAGAGTCTGCTACATGTAAATTCTCTCTATTGTGTTCTATTAAGAGGCTTGATCAACTTTATTTGTAAGAATGCATAACCAAATGGAGAAGTGTTTGGCACATTTTCCATCTTTGTTTGCTTTTCTTGGGCTGTTTTGTTGAAGATTTTCGGATTTGGAATTAGGGGTGTCAATATCTGACATGACCCGAAAATTTGACTC